>JAOWBW010000589.1:51847-346860 GCA_026119855.1 Campanula takesimana
TTGCAATTGAGTTTTTCAAGGGTACGAAAAGATTTTTAAACAGCTATTCACCCCCCCCCCCCTCTAGCTATTTTTCATACCCTTGTTGCCATTTTGGGACCAACAAGTGGTATCAGAGCAAACACCTTTATAAAACATTTTTCGTTTTTCAAGCTTAACAGCTTGGTGCCGATTCTAAATGGCAAACTCAAAACCTATGGCAACTGCAAACTACACTCCGTTCCGGTCTTTGATGAAGATCATTTTGACGTGTGGAAATTCAGCATATTGACTCATCTCAACTCAATCGATGAAAGGCTCCATGACACCGTCCATGACACCGTCGTTTATGGACCTTATATTCCGATGAAGCGAATCCAATCCACGCACCAACGCTGCTCAACCTACTTCCTAAAACCAAGGGAAGAATGGACCGAGGAAGAAATTAGAAGAGTTGCAAATGATGGCAAAGCAAGAAACATTCTTCTTAAGCACTCTAGCACGGCTATGAACAACAATCATGCATTGTGCTACTGCAAATGAGCTATGGGATGCTATTGAGAGCATATTGAAGGAGACACCGTTTGCAAGGAGAACACGAAATACGAAGTACAGAAGAATTTCAACAATTTCTCTCAACTCCCCGGTGAAAACTTGAGGCAAACTTATGAACGCTACTGTGAATTATCAATCTATGTATTTCACTGGCATGAAGTTTACCACAAAGATTTGAATGTAAATTTCTACAGCTTTTGGATCAAGATATCTACATAATCTAGCGCTCTTGAAGACTGCTGAACTTTAGATGTTTGGACTTTTAAGGAACCTATATGCAAATCTCAAAGTTTACGAACTCAAACTCCAACGAATCAGCGAAACTGAAGGAAAGGTCAAAATCTATGGCTATGATGGCGCACAGAGAAGCTGCGCCTACACCTGCCCTACTCCTGCGCCTGTACAAGATGAAAAAGCTCCGATCCCAAAATTTCTACTTCTGAGCTATTAGACATGGATGATGAAGACTTCGCTTTATTTGTGAAGAAATTTCAAAAGTTCAGAAAATTTCTCAGACCCGGCTCAACCAACAAATTTCAAGATCTACCCAGCAAAGCTCCTCAAAAGTTTTCAAGGAGCAGTGATTCAAAAAGAAAAGAAGATCTTGTTTGTTTTAATTGCAGGAACCCGGACATTTTGCATCAAGCTGCCCGATTCCCAAATTTGAATATATGCAGAAGAAGAGCAGCCATACTCCCAAATTCACTCCCAAGTTCACTCGTCACAAGGGAATGGTTGCTGAAGAAGAAGCACCAAGCAAATGAGCACAATACTTGGATTGAAACAGACTCCGATGAGAGCGATGAAGATTCGATGATGGACTCGTTTGTTTGATGGCAATGATGATGAAGTTGATGCTTATTATTCTGATGATGACTTCTCAAGGATGTTCCCGATATGAATGCCTTGAATAAACTATCAAGAAATCTGCAGGTTTTCAAGAAGTGAAAAGAAGAAAGGACCAACCATCAGCGAGCTCGTTGAACAAGGATTTCTCACTCCGGCTCAAACGATGGTGGATTGTTATTCTCTCGATGTGATCTTGGAGCAAGGAACAAATTGAGAAAAGGAGCATACATTAGACCACAGTTGAACCAACTGCTCCAATCTCCAAAATCAATGATGAAGTGATTGCTGAACAAGAAAAATTGTTCAAGAAGGCTGAAAAGGTAATCACTAGATTTGATAGTATGAAGGAAGCTTTAGCACTATCATGTGATGAAATTTCCCAGCTTAAGACCGAGAAATCTCTACTAAAATCTGAACTCACCCTCCTTAAGGACAGCAGATAAGAGCATGACTCCTCTTACTGTTAAAAACACTTTTCTAACAGAACAGAACTTACTTCTTAAAGTTCAAAACGATGAATTGGTTGCTCAAATTACTGATCTTAAAAAGATTACAAATGAGTGGTCCAATTCTCGTGTCACTATGGAGAAAATATTTGAGTCCCCAAAAGTCAGTGGTGATAAAAGTGGCTTGGGATTCTCATCAACTAGTGACAACCTTAAATGTGATGTCTGTGCTGAAAGAGATAGTGAATTTACCAACCAACAAACTTTTGAAATTCCCAAGGAAAAACATTCTAATTCAATGGGTAAAGGACAGGAAAAAGTCAAGAGACAACATTCCATTATGTCTACCCAACGAAGCAATTTGGGAAAGCTAATGGGAAAGGTATAGCTACAGATGAACCATCTCCTAGCAAAATCATTCTTGAAAATAGGCACGCTCCTTCTCCGAGTGCTCATTATGCGCCTAAGAGCCACGCGCCTCATCGCCGTGCGCCTCCTAGCCCTATGCGCCCTCCGAGAAAAGCGCTCCAAAATTTCAAAAGAAAGATTTTGTTAAGTCTAGTTCATCTGACCCAAAGAAGAATGCCATCCCCAAGAAAGGTAAAGAGTTTGTGAAAACTCACGTGATTGGTGGCTTTCATCATTGTTCCATTTGTGATTGTTCAGGACACAAGGCCGTGGAATGCCTTTTGCGATTCACTCCCAATGCCAAAGGACGTAAAATCCTAAGGTCAAGCAAGAGTGGGTTGTCAAAAGTTGCTAACCCTAGGACCCAAAAGGAATAAAGGGGACCTGCTTAAATGTCTATATTTCAGGTTCTTTGTTTCATGCTGGATCTTCAAAAGCTAGAAATTACGAATGGATTCTCGATAGTGGGTGTTCAAGACACATGACTGGAGATGAATCCTTATTAGAAGATGTCCATGAAGAAAGAGGTCCCTCCGTAACATTTGGCGATAATAACAAAGGTCAAGTTGTAGCATATGGAAAGCTCAAGAAAGACAAAGTGTGCATTGAAAGAGTCTCACTCGTCGAAGGGCTCAAGCACAACTTATTATCCATATCTCAATTCTGCGACAAAGGATTAGAATGCCATTTCACTTCAACGCAATGTCTTATCAAGAATGGCAAAACTGGAGCTATCTTACTCACGGGATATCGTAAGACAAATATTTATATTATTGATTTCCATAGTATGAACTCTAGTACTAATCTTTGTTTTGTAGCAAAAAGTGTGAACGAAAATAGTTGGCTGTGGCACAAGCGCTTAAGTCACTTGAACTTCAAGTATCTATCTAAACTCAGCAGGAACAATCTTGTCAAAGGACTTCCCAAAGTTGCTGATCATAATGACAAAAAGTGCGCCGCATGTCAACTTGGCAAACAACCGAAGCAGTCATTTTCAAGCAAGTCAAATCCTTCAACTACAAGATGTTTGCAACTGCTTCACATTGATCTATTTGGACCAGTTTCCACCGCAAGTATTAGAAGAAACAAGTATACTCTAGTTGTGGTGGATGATTATTCAAGATATACATGGGTAGAGATGATGATTACAAAAGATGATTGTTATGATATTCTCACTACCTTATTTCGACTGCTCCAAACCCAAAAAGAAGATGACATCGTTAGTGTTCGATCCGACAATGGAACAGAATTCAAGAACAACGGTGTTGCTCGATACTGTGAAGATCATGGGATAGATCACAACTTTTCAACCGCCGGAGTTCCTCAACAAAATGGCGTTGTTGAACGAAAGAATAGAACGTTGATTGAAGCTGGAAAGACGATGATAGCTGAAGCTAAATTGCCTAAGTACTTTTGGGAAGAAGCTATCAACACTGCATGTTTTACTCAAAATCGTTCCCTCATCAACAAACTTCACAACAAGACTCCGTATGAACTATGGCGTGGTAGAACTCCCAACATTGCATTCTTCAAGATCTTTGGTTGCAAATGTTATATCCTCTACAACGGAAACGAACATAGAGGTAAATTCGACGCCAAAGCCGACGAAGGTATTTTTGTTGGGTATGCCAAACACTCTAAAGCTTTTCGTGTTTTCAATAGAACTACATTAGTGATAGTTGAATCTGTACATGTTACTTTTGATGAACATTCTCTCCTTGAGCCACATTTGGCTCCAAATGTTGCTGATGATTCTATTGAGCTAAATAATACAGGTGCACCTATTTATGTTGCGCCCCTCAAGATCAGAATCTATCAACACAAGGAAATCCTACATCAAATGCGCCTAATTCAATGTATAATGCGCCTGGTGAATCATCTATTGCGCCTCACTCAAATGATGCGCCTCATGATTCTTCTCACGCGCCTATTTCTACTGCTGCATCTGATGTAACCCAAATTTCAATTCTGAACCAGTTCAACCCCCAAATTTCAATGACTTTGAATCTGGTGAAGATGTACCTATTGAAGACCTTCAAGTTTCTACGACTCAACCTAACTTACCTACTGAAATTCGTGAAGTTAGAGGTCACCCAATTGCTAATATCATCGGTGATCTACAAGTTGGTGTTCGTACAAGAGAGCTACAAACTTTGATGCTTACACTGCCTTTATCTCTCAAATTGAACCGAAGAAGGCTGATGAAGCGCTCCAAGATCCTAATTGGGTTGTTGCAATACAAGAAGAACTCAATCAATTTGAACGCTGTAAGGTTTGGACTCTAGTTCCAAGACCAAATGATCATGGAGTGATTGGTACAAAATGGGTGTTCAGGAACAAGATGGACGAGAATGGAACCATCACGAGAAACAAAGCAAGATTGGTTGCACAAGGCTATAGGCAAGAAGAAGGAATAGACTACGATGAAACTTTTGCGCCCGTAGCAAGACTTGAAGCTATCAGATTATTTCTAGCTTACGCCGCTCACAAGAACTTCAAGTTATATCAATGGATGTGAAGAGCGCGTTTCTAAATGGTGAACTCCAAGAACAAGTCTATGTTGCTCAACCACCTGGGTTTGAAGATTCACAATTTCCAAATCATGTGTACAAACTCCAGAAAGCTTTGTATGGACTCAAACAAGCACCAAGAGCATGGTATGATACACTATCCAAGTTTCTCATCGAAAAAGGCTTCACTCGCGGTAAAATCGATACAACTCTTTTCATTGCCAAACATAATGGTCATAAATTACTTGTTCAAATTTATGTTGATGATATTATATTTGGTTCAACTAATGAATTGTTGTGCAAGCGTTTTGAGAAACTAATGAAGAGCAAGTTTGAAATGAGCATGATGGGAGAACTCACATTCTTCCTCGGGCTTCAAATCAAGCAAATGAGTGAAGGCATTTTTATCAACCAATCCAAATACACAAAGGACTTAATCAAGAAGTTTGGACTTGAGAACGCTAAATCATACGATACTCCAATGGCCACCGGCAACAAACTCGACAAAGATCTAAAAGGTAAACGTGTTGATCAAACGCTCTATCGAGGTATGATTGGCTCACTCCTTTATCTTACTGCTAGTAGGCCCGATATTATGTTTAGTGTTTGTGTCTGTGCTCGTTATCAATCCGACCCTAGAGAAGCACACTTAATTGCTGTGAAACGTATTATAAGATATCTCTCTGGCACTGTTAACCTTGGACTTTGGTACACCAAAGTTTCGAACTTTAAACTTGTAGGTTATTCAGATGCGGATTATGCAGCATGCACAATTGATAGGAAAAGCACAAGTGGCACTTGTCATTTCCTCGGATATAGACTTGTGTCATGGGCGAGTAAGAAACAAGCTTCAGTATCTGTCTCAACAACCGAAGCCGAATATATCGCTGCGGGAAGTTGTTGTTGTCAAATACTCTGGATGAAGCAGCAATTGGTGGACTATGATATCATCGAAGAAAATTGTCCCATCTACTGCGACAATACATCAACAATTGCGGTTTTTGAAAATCCTGTCATGCACTCAAAGACCAAGCACATCGACATCAAATATCACTTCCTCAAAGACCACGTGGAGAAAGGCAATATTCATTTGGAACACGTGGGAACCGACTATCAAATCGCCGACATTCTAACGAAAGCACTTGACGCGAAACGGTTCATGTTTTTGAGAGGTGAAATGGGTATGCTAGAACTCAACTAAATTCAATATAGTTTTGTCAATACTAATGATTTTATGTTGTGTTGAGTTATGAGTATTTTAGGTACAAATGATTAAATCAATTTCTCAAAGTTTCAAGGAAACTATGCGCCACCTATGCGCCTCGCAAACTGCGCGCCCATCTCTAATTTTCTGCGCGCACAATAAATGCGCGCCTATCAATCCACGCGCTTCAAACACTTATGCGCCCTCAACCTTCTTTATGCGCCTTGAGATGTTATGCGCCTTGATGAATAATGCGCCTAGATGAGTATGCGCCTTGCTGAAGTAATGCGCCCCTTCATGCGCGCATTAACTATTGCGGCTCAATCAATTCTCAAATTTAATTTCAATGATTGAACGTATTAAATACACAAGTACCAGGTATGTTCATTCTATTCATTCATTATAGGAATCTATGCCTTTTGACATTCCTTTAATTGTTCAAGGGTACTTGTGCAATTAAATTTTTCCCTCGTTTTACGCTTTTCGAAAAATTTTATTTTCTGGGATATATTTCTTGCACCCCAAACTTACACCAAAATAGATGTTTTTGGTGTTTGTGCAAAAATTAGTCAAAATTGCTCATACACTTAAAGGGAAAGTGGAGCAGTTTTTTTTTTCAAAAACCTAAATGTCACATCATGACACTTTGTGTCATTCAGCATTTAATGCACCTGAAATGATTAGCCGCCTTTTCAAATCCCTCATTAATGCCATCTCTTCAACTTCCAATTTTTTAAATTTTTGACTGTATTTTTTGCTTTATCAGTGCAAGTTTTTAAACCTAAACCTATAAAAACACATCATCATCTTCCCTTTTCTTCCCACCTACTCTATTCCTCTCCCTCTCTCCCCGTTTCTCTCTCCCAGACTCGCGCCTCTCACTCTTCATCTTCTCCATTTTATTCTTCTTCATTTTCTTCATATATATATATAAGTTTATGGGTCCTAAGAAAGCATCAACATCTACACAAGACGATATGGTATGAATTCTCAACCCTTAATCTCCTTACATTTCTGAATTTGTTTTCGTCATTTTCAGTGATTTTTCGTTTTTTTAAACCCGGATTCATTTTCCTTTGATTTCTCTTGTTTCGATGATCCGTTTTCTATATCGTTTGTTGGGTTGTGTTCTATTCTTGATTTCGAATCTTTTAAAACCAACATTTCAACGATCAATGCTCTGTTTGTTACAAATCTGGATTTTTGTTTTCAAAATATTTCAAAATTTTCGGTCATTCTTTTGATCATTGTGCTTTCATTATTGATTTGTTCATATTTTTTTACATATTTAGATTCCTTGTTATCATGCGGTCATTTTGATATATTATTTGTCTAGTTTGGTGAAGTTTCATGATTTTCGTGTTCTTGGTGTTCTTCGAGCATTCAAGGGTCGTTCTTCGTGTTCTTCGTCATTTTTGCATGTTTTGGTCTCTAAAAATTTTCTACCTTGTTTTCGAAAATTTGAACTTTTTGATTTTCATTTCTTTCATTTGAATGCTTGTTGTTTGTTTTTCTTACTAAGTAAAAATTCTCACGATATGCGCCTATATACCTCTTTATGCGCCTATTATTTTATGCGCCTGAATGCTTTCTGCGCCTCTACTTGTATATGCGCTTAAATCATTCTGTGCCTAAAACCTTATGCGCCTAACTTCGTACTTAGTCAAATTTCGTTGTTCTATTTTTCCTTAGTATTCACATAGAACCATATTATGCGCCTTGTAACTCTATGCGCCTTTAATATTTTATGCGCCTAATTTAATCATGCGCCTTGATTCTCTATAATTTTGTGCGCCTGTTTCAATTATGCGCCTATCTATTTCATGCGCCTATGTTACTTTGATCATTTTATGTTTCTATGCGCCTATGTCATTTCTAATATCAATCATTTTTTTCAGGACCTTGCAAATTTCAAATTAGAAGAATCTCTTGATCTATTAGAGCTGTCTGGTGAAGTGATGGGAAGAGAAATAATTGAAACCCTGCGCGTTGCTGGTCTGCTCCCCTTATTCACCATGGACCAAGATTTCTATTCTGCGCTCCTCGTGGATGAGTTCTTTTCCACTGCTGTTCTAGTGGAAATTGATGTAAATGGGCGCACTCACTACCGGATTGAGGCGCGCGTTCAAAATGTTGACGTCCATATTTCATCTTCTGTGATTCGACACTTGCTTGGTTTTCCATCTACCGGTGAAGATCGCATTATTGGGCGCCCGATGACTTACTCTATTGATGATCAGAACAAGATGGCTGCCTCACTTTTAAATATTCTCACGCTTCAAAACAATATCAAAAACACTGAAATTCGAGATGGTGGAGAACTCTTGACTCACATCGCGCACTTGGTGGGAACTTCAATTGTGTTCAAAACAGGAAACGTGAACCGATTCACGGTTGAACAATGGGAATACACAGCTGCCATCATGGCCAAGGAGAAGCTTCACTGGCCTCACATTCTGTTCAAGACTCTGCGTGAGCAAATTGATAAATTTGTGAAGAACAAAAATGATGGAAAGACCCGATTCCGCTCACACTGCCTTCTTCTCACAAAACTTTTTCTAACTTACCCTGAGTTAGTTAAGTTTTTGAATGAGAATCCTGAATACAAAATAAACGATGTTCCAATGTTTGGTAAAGCTAATTTGGACCTCAAGAAGCGCAGGAAGAAGCCCACAAAGCGCGCAAAAGGAATTCAAATCAAGGCTGTTGAAGGCTTAGTGGATGAAGACACAGAGTCAGATGATGCGCCTGTCCTTAAAAGCGCACCATTAATAAAGAGCGCAGTGAAGGCAAGCGCTAGACAAGGCGCTGATCCCTTGCCAGGCGCAGAGAAGAGCAAAGGAAAAAGAGTGGTTGATGACCCTCCTCGTGCGCCTATCAAACGTACCAGATTTGAATCTGATGAAGAACGAGATCTGAGGCTAGCGCAGGAAGCCAGCAGGCTTGAGGCTCAAAGAAAAAGAGATGAAGATTTTCTGGCCAAACAAGCTGCTGAGTCTGAAAAGTTAGAGCGCATGAAAGGCGCCGGATCAAGTGCAGATATTGAGAAAGGGCCTTCTGTTTCCGCGCCTACCCAGCGCGCTCCTTCTCAACGCGCCCCCACTCCTCGTGCGCCCTCATTCAAATTTCAACCGACCAAAGTGTCAAGGGTACAACTCCTATCTGATTTCTTCGGAGATGACATATCAGACATAGAGGAACCAGTTCAGGGGGAGCAAGAGACCATCCCTCAGCACACTCCTTCTCCAGTTGCGCCTCCACCTGGACCTGATCAGATCACAACAGCAACTATTGATGTTGAAACAGTTGTTGTTGAAACTGTTGATGTGGAAACTGAAGATGAATTTGAGTCTCCTACTCATTCACCTCCTCTTGCGCCTCCATCTCCTTCTGCGCCCCTTCAAGATTCTGCGCCCCTTCAAGATGATGCGCCACTCCCTTCCCCTGCGCCTCCTCCATCTGCTCCTGATTTGAGCGAGGTACTTTCCATTCTTCATTCCTTACAGCAGGGGCAAGCCAATTTAGAGCAAGGACAGACGCATATAAAGTCTCAATTTGAGCTTCTTACTTCCATACTCACTGATCAATCTGAAGAGATCGCTGCCATTAAGGGGGAGATGAAATCTCTCAAGGACAAACTTTCTGCTCCTTCCCCTCCTCCGGCGCAGACTCAGGTTCAAGCTCATACTGATCAGGCGCAAACCACCGCTTCTGCGCCTACTTTCATACCTCAGTCTGCTGCGTCTCAATCCAACATGAATGTGCTTGTATCTAAGTTGGATGTCTTGAAAGAATTGGTCGTCACTCATTTCACTGCTGCTCACTCAAGCTCTGACAGACGCGCCGAACAGATTTCTTTCGATATTATCACGGCTCAAAATGCCATTGAAGCTCACATTCAAATTTTGGAAGAAAATATTTCTCAACAA
The DNA here is from genome assembly GCA_026119855.1 of Campanula takesimana. NCBI lineage: Eukaryota > Viridiplantae > Streptophyta > Magnoliopsida > Asterales > Campanulaceae > Campanula > Campanula takesimana. The sequence goes on from JAOWBW010000589.1 coordinate 61,728, forward strand.
CAGCAAATCACTCAGCGTTCTATTGATGAATACCAAAACATCAATGTGAATCACTTGAGTTACATTAGAGACGGTATCACTGCCACTCACTCCAGTGTCACTGACACTCAAGGGTTAGCGAACCGTAGTCATCAGCTCGCAAAGCAAATTCAGCGTTCTGTTTCAGAAATCGTTGAAGGTTTGAAGGAAGATGATGCGCCTCCCAACCCTTAGTTTCTATTATTTTTGTTTGTAAGTTGTTAGAACCTTTTTGTAATAGAATCAACTCTTGTGTTAGTGATTTTGTGCTTACTTGTTTTAGCACCTTTTGTTTTTGTTCTATTCGAAACTTGTAACTTGTAACTCTTACACCCCAAGTTTTAATGAGAACAATGCATCACCTATTATCAAACCTTGTTCACTCAAACTCCTTGTTTGTAGAACAATGAATATTGTTTAAATTCATATGCATCATATTGAATTGTTTCATACTTTCATGCATTAAGTTTAAACTTGGTTTAAACACATTTCAAAAACTAAAAATCATATATCATCTTGAATGTCTTAAACTGTTGTTTCTATCTTTCCATATGTAACTCTTTATTCTTATTGGAATAGATTAGGAATCTATATTTTGGACTAGTGTGTACATTAACTTGAGACATGAATTACCAATTTCATTCATTTGGACATGTTTTTATCAAGTAAAATGTTTGTCCTTGATATAGTAGGTAATGGCATCAATCAAATAGGGGGAGATTGTTGGGTATGCCCACATATCTAAATTTTAATGTATTAGGATTGATTAGATTTGATTGATCCATCACCTAAGTTTTATTTCATGGACTTTAGACCCACATGTAAGAAGTATTTATACTTCATTTTTTTAGGTTGTCCATTGATATAGAATAGGCTTAGAAATAGGGCAAGAAGATCAAGTTTCAAGATAAATCACTCAGTGAGTTTCAGCCGCGCTTATGCGCCTCCTGCGCCACGCGCCACGCGCCTTCCACATTCGCGCCATGCGCCATTTAGAGCGCGCGCATAAGGCTCTCTTCATAAGCTATGTTACGCGCCTCTGCGCCCCTTGTTTTAAGCGCACGCGTCTGTGCGCCTCTTGGCTCAATGCGCCTCTTGGCTCAAACGCGCCTAAAGTGTTTATTCAAACTCAGTGATTTATTAAAGACTCGAAGACTTGAAGAGAATTCAAATTACGCCAATGATCCAACGGTGGTTAAAAGATACATATGCGCCTAATCTATTGACACGTGTCCACAACGGTCACATTTATGTTGAGTGTCAAAATGGCCATAATATATGCATGCTCCAATCAACGAGCGACAGCTCATCTTATCCACAAGGATTTCCAACGGCTAGTTATTTTGAAGTTCACTATAAATACCCCATAACTTCAACATTTTGAAGTTGCTGAGTTTTGCTAAGAATTTCAAGAATTTCTCTCTCTAAAGCATTTGTTGAAGATTTGAAGATTGCCTTCGTTTTTCCAGATTTCTCAAGAACATCTTCATACCTTCATCCTTAGCCCAGATCTTCAAAGCCTTAACACTTTAGTTTCTTGTGCTCTCCATCTCAAAGATCTAAAGAGCCTTGATACTAAGAACACACACGCACCTCTTTAAGATTAATCATTTAGATTCTTCTTTAAGAGATACACCGGTTATTGTTTTGGATTTGTTCTTTCATAGTAATAGATCTTGAGTTAGTGTATAAGCTCAAACATTGTAATTTGTAACACTCACTCATTATATAAGATCTCGATTTGAAATCCAAGACTAACCATCTTGGTAGAGGACGTAGATCTTTCATTGATCGAACCTCTCCAAATAGCTTGTGTTATTATCTTGTTATTTCTTTCAAGTTATTATTTTCACTCACTATTTGCTTGTTTACTCATTGTAGATTGATTGAACTGAATTGTGTTGTGTTTGTTAAAACATTTGCCTTAGTTCCTTATTTCACTCACTTTGAGCCAAAATACTTAGTGTGTGTGTTGCGCTCCCTTTATCACTTTGCGCCTATTTTCATTACTAAATTCCGCTGTGCATTTCACTCACTCACTTGGGCGCATTTCATTACGCTTACTTGATAGAGTGCGCATTTGCGATTGAGTTTTTCAAGGGTACGAAAAGATTTTTAAAACAGCTATTCACCCCCCCCTCTAGCTATTTTTCATACCCTTGTTGCCCTTTGGGACCAACAGATTCGATCAAGGATCTGGTCAACGACGGCAATTTTGACTGCTCCGCCACCGGTTTCTCTCTCCAGGCCATGGATTCCACTCACGTCGCTCTGGTGTCTCTCCTCCTTAGATCTGAGGGATTTGAAAAGCTTCATCCTCGAATTCGAATCTTTACACATTCCAGAGGGTGGTTGCTGGGTTGTGGTGGCTGGGTTGAGGCGAAGGGTGGTGGCAGAGTGAAGCTGGGGAGGAGGGATGTTTTGGGAAGGGAGATATGGTATCTCTAATGATTTTTATAACGGTTGTTAAAAAAATAACGTACATTACAAAAAATTGATGGATGGTTAGTTTTTTGGAGTGTCCCGTTATAAATTTAACGGGTGTTAAAAAACGTGTTTAAAAATTATTGCAATGTTAAGTAGGCAGGACACATTTGATGTTTCCAAAGTTTGCATGTCAAATTGATATATTTTGAAAGTACGCATGTCGATTTTGCAATAAACTCTTTCTTTTACACCCTAACTTCTTTTTAGCAATACTTCCTACTCAGTTCCCTTTCAAAATAGGGGAAGACTCTTGTGGGGGCCGTCTCGCCGGTCTCGGACAGTTTACGGGTCGACCCGCTGGTTTATTTGTTGGTTCGCCAGTCCTGTTTAAGTTTCAGCCTGATGCGTCTTTCCAGCATCTGCCACGTGGCGCACTTAAAAAAAAACCTCTAATAATTTTAAAATGTAATATCTTGAGATTTTGAAGTCGGAAAAAAATCCGAAACACCGTTTTGTTCGTATTGATGAGACGAATTAAACTACATAGGTCATGATATAGTTTTCAATTATTTTTGTTAAATCATATTTTTTTCAACACAAAAATATTGAGTTGCTCGTCGCCTGAGATGTAACACGTTGTTATGAAAAAGTAACAGTTCAGTCTTGAGAAAGTAACACTTTTATTATAAAAGGGTTAATTGCAATTTGGTTCCTGATTTTTTCTAAAATTCGCAATGTTGATGATGTATTTTCCATTTCGCCAATTGGTATACTCACTTTGTCATTTTGTTGCAATCCGACTACAAAATTAATTGGGTGTTAGTTTTCTAACAGATTTTATGTCATGTGACGAGCACATGACGTTTTAAGGGACGTTTTAAGATATTTTTGGAGCTACGAATATCCGATTGATGTGATTCTTTTTTAAAATTGAAACTAATATTTTAATATTACAACATACTCCCTCCGTCCCAGCTCACTTGACACCTTTTGATCAAAACTTGTCAACTTAGGGTCGTTTTTTTACCAACACTTTATAGAAATATTTATGTTCCAAAAAAAAAATTACAAATTGTAATTGAGAGGATTTTTAATGGCGATCATTTTACATTTTTTGAATTTTTATTTGGATCATAAATATTTCTATAAATCAAAACGACCTTAAGTTGACCAATTTTGGTCAAAAGGTGTCAAATGAGCTGGGACATAGGGAGTATATTTTTTGGTAATTTTAAGGGTGAGTGGATTATTTTATATTAAATAATAGTTTTAAACATTTTAAAAAAAATAAAACACGTGAAATAATAATGTGAAAAAGATATTAGCCTCAAATATGTTTCATATGAAGTAAATGCTATATGTGGATTATCAGTTCATAAAAATATTTGATAGGAAAAAAAGGAAAAGGAAAAGGAGGATGAATCGGGGGAAGAGTGTATGTGGAACGGGTGATGCGGGAACGTGGCGGAGGGGTGGAGGAAAGTAAACGTTAGGAAAGAAGGTACTATCATGGTGAAAAGTAGTAATTTTTTCAGATTATTTTTCCCATGTCCTCTATTTTTAAACTATTTTCATTTAATTAAATTATAAATTAATATAATATAATTAGTTCACCAAATAAATTTCCAAAAAACATATGTTGTAGATTTAAATATTAGCTTCTGTTTAAAAAAAATCATATCAATCGAATATCTGTAGCTTCACAAACATCTTAAAACATCATGTGCTAGTCACATGACATAAAATCTGTTAGAAAAATAACACCCAGTTACTTTTGTAGTCAGATTGCAACAAAATAACAAAGTGAGTATACCAATTGGCGAAATTGAAAAGACAACATTAACATTTCAAATTTCAGAAAAAGTCGGGAACCAAATTGCAAATAACCCATTATAAAATGTAAAAGTAGTTTTGCAAAAAAATATACATAGTTTGATATTTTTTGTTTGAAAAAGTAATATTGACATGTAACATAGTATAGTATATGATATAATTTGTTATATATATGAATGTAACAATTTTCATAAAGGAATGTAACCCTTTATTTTTCTCGATATAATAATCCCTCCGTCTCAGTGTATATGTCCACCTTTCATTTTTAGTCCGTCCCAGAGTATATGTTCACTTCCAAAAATGGCAAAGAATCTTTACTATTCCTCCTACTCATTCTCTTTCATATTTTATTTTTTCGTTCACAACACCAATCAACTTAATATTCACTCCCACTTATTCTCTCTCCTACTTTACTTTTATACTCACAACATTTACATCACTTTCACCATTTCTTAATCTCCGTGTAAATGGGAGGGTGGACATATACTCTAGGAAGGAATGAGTATTTTCATTTCTAGAAATGTAACCATAATTTTGCAGAAATAGATTAAGAATGACATAAGATTTACAACAAAAACTAATGCTACATTTTATAATAAATGAATGTAACATTTTTTTTTCTCAATTGTAACATGTTCTATTCTAAAAGTATAACATTTTTTTTTCTGAAATATAACCATTCATTTGCACAAAAGGGATTGATGATAACATAAGATTTACTCCATAAAAAAATTATTGTTACATTTTAATATAAAAATTGTTACATTAATCTGTGCATTTTTTATTGGTAAAACACTTATGATTTATCAAATACAAAGGTTGAATTTAACAATTGGAATTCTGTAATGTAACATAGTAGTTTAGGAAAAAGAAAAGAAATAGTTTGATTGTTTTTTTTAGAGAAAGTAACACATGAAATGCAACTGATTATATACATGAATTCTTACTCTTTTTATTGAAGAAAAAAAAGGGTGATATTTACTATATAAAACTGTTACATTCATCTATATAAAAAATTATAATCATATATGCACTATGTTATACTCCAATTATTTCTTTTCCTAACTGTTTGCGCGCGGGTTTTATTTTTGGTTGTTGTTCTCGAGGCGGTTTTCGTCCTTCGATTTACTTTTTTAATTGAGAGTCGTCACCATGTTGTTGTCGGAACACGGACCGAGATATCTGAATTCGGGGGTTAAGTTATGAATTGGGAAGGTCAAGGAGCACCCAATTCACCAAATCTAGGATTGGTCTTGCTAAGAAATCATCATCATCGTTTCGAAATTATGCAAAATGTACGCAAAAAGAAAACAAACAAATAAATAATTGCTTATTTATTTAGGATGTCGTATCTTGTGCTTTGAGACCATCTCCATGAATTGGAGAGGCTCTAGGCTGATCCTTTTGATGGGATCACAATACTTTAAAGACAAAGAAGGAGATGAGAAGGTAGAAAACAATGAGTTTTACCTAAGCGTTCTTCAAGAATCCTATGGATGGCCTTGACTAAAGGCCTTGAATATCCAATGAACTTGACTTGAATGGTGAGGTGAGGGTTTGAATTTCGTGGGTGAGGGAGAGGGACTGATTTTAGGGACCTCTTTGATCAGATTTGGAGTGGTTGTTGGGTGAATAAGGAGTCTACCATTTTTTCGGTTCAAGAACCTTTATATTTATAGGAGTTTTAGACCTAGGATTTTGGCCAAGAAGGTAAGTTGTGGTGGGAATCCAAGACTTGATTCTCACAGAGGTATTTTTGGACTCTAGGATCGTCCATTAGGTTTTCCCGGATTGCTTAAGTGTTTTCCAAGAAAAGGGGTTAAGATCAATAAGGAAACTGACCAAAAACCCGATTGTCAAGGGGGATGTCTCGTACGAGACATCAATGTCTCGTACGAGGCATCTCAGTGTTGGAATTCACTCTTTGCCCTCTGCAGTAGTTTTAATGTTCATTTTGGCCCCTGACTAACGGATTCAGTCAAAAACTTAACGAAACATGTCCAACTTAACGAGTTTTGACCCAAATCAAAGGCGAGACACAGAAGTAGTGTGATCATAAATGAATATCCAAAATGGGGTGTCTACAGAGCCCCTCGGTGACAATACTTATGGATGAAGTACCGTCGTCGATAGAAAAGACGCCATTTTGAACTAGGGGTATGGTCGTACTAAAAAACTGCCTACGTATTCCTCGGAAGGAAATCAGACCAAACGTAGTTCGAATCTGAAAAAAACGCAAAAAATGAGGTTTAAGGTATTTTGAAAATCATTTTTGAAAACAATACTTGCGGTAAGTAAAGCTTAGAGTTTAGAGAGTACCCATACTGAGGAATCAATGGCCTTGACCTAATTCTGAATATACTCCTTTTTGTTGATGACGAACCGTCTCCACTTGCAATCCATACTGAGGAACCAATCTCTTTGACTCCAATTCTGAACATGCCCTGTTGTTGATGACGAACCGTCTTCGATTTTGGAGACCCCAGTTACCCGGACCTTGCTTCTCCTTCCAACGAGGTTGCCTTATTCGCCGGAAAATGTGAATTCTATTGGATATTATTCCCTAGGCGCTTGAGAAAGGCCTATGCGTTATATCATAGCTTCATTGTTATAGAGATAACAAACCCGATTATTATATCTTTTGCATATTTATTATAATAATCATTGTCCCTAGCCCTTATGAAGGGCTAGCATGAGTTTAATGGATAATCATATGATGATTATAGCGCATAGGATGCGGATTAAACTTGTGGGTACATGTTGGAGAACAAGTACTGGATAGACCCGTTATGAGATTTATGTCATGGTCAAATGTCATAATTAAATCTCATAATAATTATATCATTCATCCTTAGACCTGAGATTATCATAGTCTTCCACATGATGAACATTATGTTTGACGTACTCAAACGCTACCCCTAATCGGGAAGTTATAAAGGCTACGATTGGCATAATCGGATTCTTGTAGGGAAGAATGATAAGTCAAGAAGGGTTTTGTCCCTCTCTCAAGAGAGATATCTGCTTGGCCACTCGATGAGTGAGATTGATAATAGTGTACGACCGTACCCAAATGAATTGAAGCGTTCAATGTTATTTGCTCATATCAATCTACTCGAGATCGAGAAAGCATTGGACAACATAAGTTGACATGGACCATGACTTATGTCCAATATGATATCGTGTGACAAAGATATTGTGATATGTTCTATAAGGTTACTTTGGGCTTTCAAAGTTATACTAATTGGGTAGTCATAATGGCTTGCTAGAGTCCGCTTATGACTTACGGGTTCTAACTCGTTCAGACTCGTTGCCAACTTAGTATAATCCTATTGGGTCACACATAATAGAACGGATTGAACAAGGCACAGAAAACGGGAAAAACTGGATCCTGCTGGAAGGATCCGTACATATGGTTTGGGAGCCACCCAACCAATCCGTACAGATGGTTTGTCCAGACGGAAAATAGTTTGTTCAGATCTCTTGTTTGATAAGGAATTCTGATCCCAAAAGGAATTAGGTTTATACCCTATTATATATGTGTGCAGTCGGGTTTGAGAAACCTAATGGTTGATTTTAGAAATCATAACATGTTGTTTGAGAAACAATTACACACATATAGAGGGGATTATTAGTTTTGAGATTTAGAATCATCATAACTCAATAATCAATGAAGCAAAATAATTCTTACGAAGAAATTGTTTCTTCATCAAGCCTTGGGTCTAGCAATCCAGATCAAGAAGGTGTTCTTGATATCCGTTCGACGTGTGGATACCGATAGAGGGTGTTTGCTTTAACACCTTAAACTCCGTGTTCATGGATTCGATCTTCAAGGGTATGTTTCTTTCATCTTGTATTTAATTTAATCAACATGCACGGATCCGGGCTCTTGGGTGTTTGATTTTATCTGTTTATTCCGCTGCGTATGATGCATCAAAACCCAACAGTGGTATCAGAGCCCCGTTCGTTGTTGATTATTTTAGTATATCATGTTGAAATAGTTTAATTCGATTATATGATATCTACATGATAATAAGATGAATGCGTGATTTGAGTTTTATATATGAGATATAAAGGTTTATGAGCATGACATGGGGATTATGTGATTATTATATTGATTTGATCTATATGAATAATTGCATGTTGGGATTATCAATAAATAATTGGATTATGTGTATTGATAATTTAGATCTAATTTATATATATAATAAATTGTTTATTCATGATATTGATTAGATCTAATTAAATTCGTAATCTGTAAATTCATGTTTCTGTAATCTGATTATGTACAAACATGATATTGGATTTGGTCGAATTTCAGAAATTCTGAAAAACCTGTAAATCTGGGATCCTACCAATGGATCCGTACGGATGGTTTGGATGATGCCAAACCGATCTGTACATTTAGTTTGGAAATTCTCAGATTTGATTTTGTTTTCTGGTGTTCAGATTATTCTGTAAATTGTTTACAGAATTCGAATCTGAAAACTGAAAACTGCTTTCAGACGGCTGGTTTTTGAAACCGTGTTTCCTGAAACAGTTTTCGGCCGAAGAATTCAGAAAGGATGCAGAAATCAGAGTTCTAAAGAGTTTAGAATTGCTGTAATCTGTGAGATTAAGAGACAATGAAAGGGTCTTGAGACATGTGACCAATCTATACGGGAATGTGGATGCCTTTTGGCTTAGTTTCGACCGTATAGAGAAGTTACTTGGTTTCTTGATCTTAGCACGGAAATGTCGATGCCTTTTGGCTTAGTTTCGGCCGTGCGGTTTGTGCTTTCAATTTCAAGATGCTCTGTGGTGACCGGTTTGGAAAATTCTGATTCTAATCTTTTTCAGATGGCTGGGTTTGGAAACCGTGTTTCCTGAAACAGATTTAAGTTCAGAAGTCCAAACTGTTAATGAGATCAGAATCTTAAAGGAGTTTAAGATTGGCGTAATCTCAAAGTTTCAGAATTACCCCTATACAAAGTGCAAATCGTTTGCAGGAGAAGGAAACTAAATTTGGATTAATTCATTGCATGGACCAATGGCAGGCTTACGCCTTATTTCTGAGAATGCGAATGAAATATCCAATCTGTATATTGTTTACAGATAATTTAGATTCCGTCCCCATTATGTTGCTTCATAATTAAATCACAAGATTTTGCTTCTGTTAATTAATTGGATTAGTTAACATCAGTTATGCAAATACTATATTATATTATGTTTGATATAATTAAATATATGATGCATATCTCTATGTATTAAACCTTCTTAAAAAAAATAAAAAAAATTAAGTCCTGTGCCAATCCATGATTAAAACACTTGTGAGTACATGGATAGTTTTATGTGGGTTACGCCCTAGCGTAGGTGCATTAATTCTATTCATCTATGAGCAAGATGAGGAAACATTGATTCCTATACATTTAAAATGGTTTGATTTAATTGGGCTATCAAAATAGTTTTGGGCCTAAGGCACAAGATGAGATTAAAACATGTTAGACATAAGATGTCTAAAATCTCATAAAGGATCTAAGAGTCACATATGATGTGATTGATAAGGAGTTATCTACCTAAATAACCTATTTTGAGCAGTCGTGCCCTAGCCGACTCAAAGTTAGGTGAAATATGGATCTTAGCCCACTTAAATTATATTATACAATTGTTGTATTTGAAGGTGTATAATTTAGTGGGAGTATTATGAAATACATTAAATGTCTCTAAATGATAATGGTATGAAATATATGTGTATATTTATTTGCATATTTCGTAGAATATCTTAAACTATAATCATGTATAATTACTGTGATTGACCCCACTTTAAGAAGAATAAGATTAACTTCCATGACTTAGTCATGAGCTTAAGAATTGTTCTAAAGCAAGATCGGAAGTTATGAATTCTTAATAAATCCTATTTCTAAGAAACCTAATGCTTAAGGATGGACAAAGACATTTATTAGAAACATGTGGATTATTCTATAGATGTCAATTGTCTTATGACTTGCTACCATATGTTTAGAACTTTAGAAGTATCTGAAACACATGGATGCTTATTTGATAAGCAATCACGTAGAAAGCGTTCCTACAAGCAAGAAAGGCAAGAAAAATTTGAGATTGATTAGAGTCTAACATTCATTTGATGAATGAAAATGTATGATAATAAGTTCTCATGTTTTGAACATGGAGAGACATATTAATTAACTTATACGGCTTGGTTACCATGTTAGTTTGGAACTAACAAACGGATTTGATATCAATTCATAAGTGACATTTGATGTTTAAAATGCTATGTCTTAATATCAAATAGAAACAACATTCTCAAACTCTAAAGGTTAATAAGGACAAGGATTTAAGATAAAGGAAAGACAAAAGTTGTCAAGCCTAAAAGGAAATATTTGTGGCGAAACCTAAAATCCAAAGAATGTAATTTGTACCTTGGCAATAGGATTGACCGTTGGTGAAATTACAGTTTGAATTAAAAGATCAAAAGGAAGGGTAGTTGGACTACCACTTCAAGTATTTATGTTAAAATTTCTACTTGTAAGGGTAAAGATTAACCTATGTAGCAATAATGATGCAATGGTTGCAACTTTAATCATAGGAACTTGCGAAGTGTCTTTACCTAATAAGCTCATATTTGTTTTGAACAAATGGTGCTATTTTCTTATTTTAAGTAGAAATATTATTTTGGTTTCTTCATTAGAAGATTATGGATATTTCTTATTTCGAATAAGAAAGTGTTCCATTAAATATGATTTGCCTTATTGTATTGCTAATCATATAATGGGACTTAATATCCTTATCTTGGAAGAACAAAATAATGAGCGTAACGTAAATAATGGAAATCTGAATATAAGGATGTAATCGTTACATTCTTAAAAAGCATTAATGTCTATATCAAATGATAAGAAACACATATCTAAAATTCCATGGGACGGACTTTTAAATTCATATGATTTCGAATCATGTGATAGATGTGAATCTTAGAAATTGATCAAGATATCTTTTACTAATAGTAGTAAGAGGAAGTACTCTTTTGAACTTATACATTTTGATGTATGTAGTTTATTAAAGTAACAATGCTAGAAAGGATTTCAACACCTCATGGCAAAAGTATTGATGTACTCTGATTAGATCAAAGTAATGAATATTTGAGCCTTGGACTAGATGAGAATTCTGCAGAAAGTCTGCAATTTAAAAAAAACAGAATCTGGAAACAGCAGCCGTACGGATGATGTTCCAGAAGTTTACAGATTGTCTGTAAAACACAGTTTTTCGTCTCATAATAAGTCAAACTGATCTTTAATTATCCTTCTGGATTATGTGCTGGAAACAGCTGCGCTTACACTAACTTGAGTTTCATCTAAGGAGGTTCGACTGATGCCATATGAGATATGGAATGAAAGAAAAACTTGGTTTGTCTTTCATAAAGATTTGTGACGTGATGCTTTTGAGAAAAGTGTTGTCTGGGACAAAATCACACCTAAATCTTATAAATGTAATTCCATGGGATATTTTAATGATATTGATTTTACACCCTTTAAAGAGTACAAATCGTTTGTTACTCTAAATAGCACTTTCCAGATAAATCGTTTATCTCTAAAGAACTAGTGGGAGTAAAATGTATCTCGAAGAGTTCGAGACCTAGAAAATGACATAGAACCTAAGATGGAATATTGAACAAAGTTTCACAAGGAGTTGTAGAAATTCGTTCAAGTATACACAAAGTTATTTAAATGATAGGATACTATCTATAACAAGAAATATTGATTTCTCGTAATAGAAAGTAATTAGGAAAATATCATTGCGAATAATTGACCTATTACCTATCAAGATGAAAAGTCCGCTCCGGATTTGGATCAATGACTTGGAGTCATAAAGTCTAAAAGTGCAATCCATGTATCATAATTAAGTTTCGAACTTGATTGTTCTACCCTAAGGCTTAAAAACCTTAGGATAGAAAATGAGTTTTATTGGAGAAAACGGACATGGATCGCAAGGTGCATACTGATAAAACATGACTAATTGAGAAAAGTTAATTCATAATATTGATTATGATGAAACTTTATCACCCGTAGTCATGCTTAATGTTATTAGAATTCTAATTGTCATGACTTCATATTTCGAATATGTAATATGACAGATGGATATCAAAATAGCATTCCTTAACAGGAACATACTTTAGGATGTGTTTGATACAACCTAAAAGTTTTGATATATAAAATTCTAATAAAATATGCAAGTTGCAGAAATCCATGAGATGGATTGAAGCAAACTACTTGGAGTGAAATTTCATTTTGATGAAGTATTCAAAGAGTTTGAAATTCATCAAGGATGAGACTTGTAATTACAATAAATTTAGTGGGAGCGTAATTTTATTCATTGTCTAATATATATACGGTTGATATATAAATCATTTTGAAAGAGTTTCTAAATGAAAGACTTGGATGAAGCCGCCTACATCCTTGGACTGATTTATGGAGATAAATCTAAAAGGTTAATTGGTTAAAGTCAAAGTACTAATATTGACAATATAGTGAAAGGTTCATTATGCAAGACTCTTGGAGAGGTCACTTGCAAAAGTCTAATGGCATTAATCTTTGCAAGATTTAGTCTTACTGGAAGACTGATGAGCAAAGAGTACATGATTAGGATTCCATATGCTTCGTCAATGGGATCTATCATGTAAGCCATGTTAATATACTAAGACCGGATGTCTCATATACTTGGAGTATGATGAGATAATACCAATCGGATCCTAGTGAAAGTCACTAGTTAAGAAACATCCTTAAGTACTTTAGAAGAACTAAAGGATGCATTCTTGATCTTTGATGGAATATAAGATGATCCTGTAAATAGTTACAAAGATGCATTCTTACAAACCATCAAAGATAAATATTGCAGTATAAATACATGTCTAAGTTTAATAATGGTGTTAGAAGAGTTCTAAGTATACCATTACTATTCTACAAAAGGTTGAGTATCTAGTCGCATGGGATGCAACTAGAAAATTGTTTTATAACAATTAGTAAACTAGAAATTGTTTTTAGTGTCACTAATTTTATGGACCTTCATTGTGCCAATAATTTTTATTGCACAATCTAAGGGGCTAATGTCTTATCTAAACATATACTTGGATGTTTCTATCTTTTTCGAGAAATCGTCAAAGATAGGAGATGTCTAAATATGCAAAGTACCATATGATGATAACAAGGATAATCATCTTACATAAGCCTGCTTGCAACTATGATGGAGATCATAACTAGCTCAATGGGTATTGGATACGCGTTGATTGGGCCTAGTGCAAGTGGGAGATTGTTGGATATTATGCCCTAGGCCCTTGAGAAAGGCCTATGCGTTATATCATAGCTTCATTGTTATAGAGATAACAAACCCGATTATTATATCTTTTGCATGTTTATTATAATAATCATTATCCCTAGCACTTATGAAGGGCTAGCATGAGTTTAATGGATAATCATATGATGATTATAGCGCATAGGATGCGGATTAAACTTGTGGGTACATGTTGGAGAACAAGTACTGGATAGACCCGTTATGAGATTTATGTCATGGTCAAATGTCATAATTAAATCTCATAATAGTTATATCATTCATCCTTAGACCTGAGATTATCATAGTCTTCCACATGATGAAAATTATGTTTAACGTACTCAAACGCTACCCCTAACCGGGAAGTTATAAAAGCTACAATTGGCATAATCGGATTCTTATAGGGAAGAATGATAAGTCAAGAAGGGATTTATCCCTCTCTCAAGAGAGATATCTGCTTGGCCACTCGATGAGTGAGATTGATAATAGTGTACGGCCGTACCCAAATGAATTGAAGCGTTCAATGTTATTTGCTCATATCAATCTACTCGAGATCGAGAAAGCATTGGACAACATAAGTTGACGTGGACCATGACTTATGTCTAGTATGATATCGTGTGACAAAGGGATTGTGATATGTTCTATAAGGTTACTTTGGGCTTTCAAAGTTATACTAATTGGGTAGTCATAATGGCTTGCTAGAGTCCGCTTATGACTTACGAGTTTTAACTCATTCGGACTCGTTGCCAACTTAGTATAATCCTATTGGGTCACACACAATAGAACGGATTGAATAAGGCACAGAAAACGGGAAAAACTGGATCCTACTGGAAGGATCCGTACGGATGGTTTGGGAGCCACCCAACCAATCCGTACAGATGGTTTGTCCAGACGGAAAACAGTTTGTTCAGATCTCTTGTTTGACAAGGAATTCTGATCCCAAAAGGAATTAGGTTTATACCCTATTATATATGTGTGCAATCGGGTTTAAAAAACCTAATGGTTGATTTTAGAAATCATAATATGTTGTTTGAGAAGCAATTACACACATATAGAGGGGATTATTAGTTTTGAGATTTAGAATCATCATAACTCAATAATCAATGAAGCAAACTAATTCTTACGAAGAAATTGTTTCTTCATCAAGCCTTGGGTCTAGCAATCCAGATCAAGAAGGTGTTCTTGATATCCGTTCGACGTGTGGATACCGATAGAGGGTGTTTGCTTTAACACCTTAAAGTCCGTGTTCATGGATTCGATCTTTAAGGGTATGTTTCTTTCATCTTGTATTTAATTTAATTAACATGCACGGATCCGGGCTCTTGAGTGTTTGATTTTATCTGTTTATTCCACTGCGTATGATGCTTCAAAACCCAACAAATCCTATGTTATTAACATACGTCTTGATAACAATTATCGGACTCTGGGTTTGGAGACGCCAATTACTTGGATCCTTGCTTCTCCTTCCAATGAGGTTGTCTTATTCGCCGGAACAGTGAATCCTATGCCATTAACATACGTCTTGATGGCAATTATAGGATTCTAAATGGTGGGATCCTGTGTTATTAACTTACGTCTTGATAACAGTCGTGGGATACCTGGATTTGGAGACGCCAATTACTCGGACCTTGCTTCTCCTTTCAACGAGACTGCCTTTCCGTTGAAAATGTGAATCCTATGCCATTAGCTTACACCTTGATGAAAATTATGGGATTATGAATGGTGGGATCCTGTGTTATTAACTTACGTCTTGATAACAGTCGTGGGATACCCGGTTGTAAATCCTGTGCCATTAACCTACGTCTTGATGACAGTCATGGGATTTAAAGTTTGCTGATGCAGATTTTGTTGCTCACCCATGATCTTGGATGTGCGGTGAGGATAAATTCATGATGAGAAACAACTTTGCTTGTTCCAATTCTGAAAATATCCATTTGTTGACGACTCAATGTTCCATCTTGAACCGGGTTCAGATTCGACCTTTCAGTCAAAAGCAGGGCTTTTTCTGACCTTTCTGTTAAAAGCAGGGCTTTTCTGAAATTTCCCAAGAAAACATGGTTTTCTGAGATTTTTATGGGGATCTCTCATACGAGATATCGATGTCTCGTAAGAGACTTCTCTGTTTTTACGCATAACAGAGGCGCTAAAGGTGATTTTCAAATCAATTTTTCTTATTTCATTTCGGGAATTCTTACCCTAGGCAATTTTCTCACTCAAAAATCTTTGTTTTCACCAAGTTCTGGTAATCCCTAACCCTTTCAAACGGCCGGTGCAAATCGTTCTCATAGGGAACACCTCTTTGGTAGGCACATGAGAGGCAAAGTGTGGGCGACGGGTGAGTTGTGCCCGTTTCCCGATGATCATATTTATCACGCCGTTCGGATGAGGCGGGTAAGGATCTCTTCCTTTGACTGAGTTTCCATGTCAATTTCATCGTTGCATGTCTTAATTCGGTGCCTTCGCAGTTTGATTTTTATCGACTTTTTGCCTAGAACCATTACTGCTAGGGTTTATCATGCACGGTTGATTTTTCGATGGAATTTCACCCTTATTGATGTTGAAAATCATTGTAGTATAGTAGTACATGATTTTTGACTATCGTTCTAGGCAATTCTGCGATTTTTCGGGTAAAATGCTTAAATGAGGATTTTACCGATTTTCTGACATTTGTCTCTTTTGTCTCTATTGTTTGCAGTCATTCAGGGTGATTGATAACTGTAGAGGCAGCGTACGAGCAGTTGCCGAGAGGTGGGAAACTCTCAATGGCGAGATGAAGGAAGAGATCGAGAATCTCGGGCTGAAACCCTTCTTCGACGACCTGGTCGGTGAGAGGAGGAACGTTCACTTGCTTCAGGATATTCGGGAGCGTTTTTGGAATAGTACTCACACCATGCACATGCGGTCGGGGGAGGTTACCATGACCCCTACTGACTTTCATGCCATTACTGGGCTTGCCATTGCCGGTGAGCCTCTTGAGGTTGATACGGATTTCTCTCCCAGCGGGATGATATGAGGCATTTTTTGGGCTTATCTGTGCCTACCCTAGGCAAGGGTGTCCCTCTGAAGGCCTTGAGGGACAGGGTTGATGCCTATATTGCTGTTAATGCCGGCCATATGCATCTTACTGCTACTCGTATTGCAGCCGTTCGCGGCTTTCTGTGGTGGGCCTTTTCTGAGACGCTATTTGCAAATCATGCGTCGACCGCCTTGTTTACTCTGTTGAGCTACCTGAGAGATATGCAGCATGTCACTGATGCCTGTTAGGGTTTAGCTGGCTTGGCCCACTGCTATGTGGCCATGGATGAGAGTTCGCGTGATCGGGCGAACGCTGGCTTAGGCGGTTACAGTCATGCCTAGGAGGTACAATACTCATCTTCTTTTGTATTCCTCCTTTATTTCAGCCCTAGTTTATTTTGATAGCATTTTCATCTTAGCTATTGTGTATTGACATCCTTTATGTTTCTCCCATTTTCCAGGCTTGGGGCTATGCCATGTTTGGTCTCTTCACTTTTAACCTTCGAGACAACACTGTTATGTTCCCAGATACTTTGAGATGGCGTCGGAGTAACAGGGATACCCGTGATGAGCAGGCTGAGGGGGCTGATATGACGGTGGAGCGTATGCGGCTCTATTTCGACAGGTGGGAGGCCGTCCCTGAGTCCGCTGTCGCTTTCTTCCCTTGGCGGAGTCTGGGCATTGATCATGCCTACGGGTTTGCCGGTATGAGGCTACTGATGATTGGCCTTGGTGGGGGATGCTTTTACTTAGGAGAGAGAGTCTCTTGCCAGCAGGGTGATGGCAGACTCGATGTCATTGTCCCCTTAGACCCGCCGGCCCATATGCTTAACTCTTATGCCATTGCGGAGGAGGAAAGGGGGGATCTCATTATTGGTCAGGATGCTTTTGACCATATGTCTTTGGAGGCTGATTATCAGGACTTTCTCCCTCGTCTCATGCCCCAGTTGATTCTAGAGGGTGATCAGGCTCAGGCCCAGGGAGTTGTCCACGTCCCTTTCCGTCCACAGCTTGGACCGTCTTCATTTACCTACAGCGTGGCTGAGGGTATAGAGAGTGTCGAGGATCTTCCCACCCAGTACGATGTGCCTGAGGGACTCGTACCTCCTGCTGACGCGACCATGGTACGATTTATGATCCTCCTTCCGTAATTTCCATCATTCTATCATTTCGTATCTCAGTTTATCATTTTTCTGAATACTTTGACATCTTTATTTGTTTCTTCTCAACAAGTGCCCATTGCTGAGTATAGAGAGGTCGCCGGACGGGTTGCCCAGTTTATGGCCTATGCTAAGAGGGTGAAGAGAGAGACTGCAGATCTCTTAGGTCGATTGGCTCGTCAGACAGTAGAGTCAGCTTCTTACGGGAAGAGACCTCAGACTGATGAGTGATCACGTGGCAGTGGCGACGTCTCCTATTTTTTGATGCCGAGTAGATAGGATCCCCTTTGTCCCCTCTTTTTGTTGATGATGTATTTATTGCCTCGGCGTAGGCGAAGACAACTTTTTCTTTCTTTGGTTTGTACCTATGCAACATTTATTTCCTAACTCTAACACATAATACATTAGTTAATTTTAGTTTCATTTCTGACTGTGTAAATGTATTGACTCATGTCCGGTTGGTCAACCGAGGGGTAATTTTATGAGATGGATTCGTGTTGGGCCATTTGTATGTGATGTAAGGTCTGTTTCGGGTGAGTTTCTGGGGTGATTGAGACATGTTTTAACTTGCCGGGCAACCTGGGATTCGAGCAGAGTTGTTGTTGTTCTGAACCAAGAGATGCCTCGTACGAGACATCGATGTCTCGTACGAGCCATCCTGTTAGTCTGTTGCTGTTTCTCCTTTTTCCTCAAGTATTTGGTATCCAAACTTGTACATAAACACCTCTAGTCCGTCCTAGAATACCATGCAGCCTTAAATCAGTTCTGGGAACTTCTATTTTGGAGTAAAATTCTCAACCTTTTGCTCCCAATGGCCCTAAGTAAGTCCGTCCCCTCATCAATAATTGTTGATGAGTTATCCTTGGACTTAGAGTTAGTGGAACGCTACAATAATGACTTAGCAACGTTCTTTTGTTCATTCAATAAACCTCACCAAGAGAGATTCGTGGAGATGTTTGGTTTCAAGATTCTTTTCACCTTGAAGAATCTAAAACCAGAATGGGACCTTCTAAAGGGAGTTGCACGCTTTTGGGATCCCTCGACTCATCTTTTCAACTTTTCACTTAATGAGATGGTCCCTACTGTAGAGGAGATGGCAGCTATCTTGGATATGCCGTTGACCGGGGTGATTGCGGTTCCTAATTGTGACAAGGTACCGGCGGAGTCTCTTAGGGAATTATTGAGTATTGGCCTTCCCAAGGCGCAGAGTTATATTGATAACCGCTATGTTGATCTCCACGCTTTGCCTAGGAGATTTAAAGGTCAAGTGACTCGTGGTCACTGTGTGGATTCCCAGTGCTGCCTCTTGGCATTGTGCTTATTTTGAAGCGTACTTTTCATGAGAAAGTGTGGCATGGCGAACACGGAGCTCGTGGACATCGTTCTGCAAGCTAGAGGACGGGCCTTCAACATAATTCCTCTTATCTTTGGGGAGACCCTTCATGGTCTTGATGAGTTACACCGAACCAACTCTATGACTCGGGGAAGTCCATTACTGTTGACTATTTGGCTCAGAGATCATTTCAAATTGTTGGACTCTCCGACCGAGTACTCTCCTTATAATTTCCATAGACGGAGACTGTTAGTGAAGGGTCTCAGCATTGAGGAGTGGGCTCTTCTTTTTGCTAAAGTGGAGACTAATGATATTGCTTGGTGCCCATCCTTTTGGAAGGTGAAGCGGTTTGTAGCTAATACCATTGGGTACGACAGGATCGTCCTTCCAGGTTTGAGGGACTCCTCTTTCTATTTTGCTCGGAGGGTAATACGGCAATTCGGTCAGCAGCAGGATACTTTCTTGTTAAGGGGACAGCCTCGAGACATTTCTTTCATGGACTCAGAGTTTTCTACGAGCTTGGCTCGCGCTTGGGGACAAGGCACCACTATGGATCTTGGACCAATCTTCGTCATGATGGAGGAAGCGTCTATTTGTCGGACAAATATTTGGATTGGTTTCTGAAAGAACTCCGTCCCAGTGTCGAGGGTATTGATGAGATCCGCCGCTCTCTGTTGGGGGACCAATTCGAGCCTAGCTTGAATTTGAGGAAGAAGGAAGCTAAGGAGGATCCTTCTAATACCAGTGTAGATGCCACTTAAGACTTTCTGGATAGTGACTTTTACGAGAAGAGAGCAAACGGACTTCCCGGTAAATTCCAAGCTCTGGATAGGCCTCATGTGTTCGCGAGACTGACTCCCTCGGTGTTCAGTCAACTTGATGTTCCTCCCTGTTTCGAGATACCTTTGCACAAGAGGGAGAGGAATGACAAGGCGGATCGTGGTCAAGCCCCTACTAAGTTAAGGAAGAAATAGACCCTTAGGAGTATCAAGAGATTGCCATAGATAGACCAATGTTTAGATTTTTAGTATTTTATTTATTTTTCTTTTGCAAGTTGGTATTCATGTTGGAAATTTTCTTATTGCTTTCTTGAAATGCAATCAATTAATAAGAAGACAAGATTTTGATTTTATTTATTGAATAAACTGGACCGAAAGGCTGCCTACGTTCTCCTTTTACATCAATTAAATAAGGAGCTCAGGTCATCGTAGTTCTTGTTTATGAAAGAGAAAATTATGTCTGCTGACTGACATGTCTCGCACGAGACATAGGTGTCTCGTACGAGACTGTCCCCTATTTTTTTTATGCACACCCTGATTTTGCCTAGACCGCCTTTTCAGGTTTTCAATCTAGCGGGCTTCTTTTCTCGTGCTCCTGCTCTAATTTTTGCCTAGGCCTCCCTTGCGGGTTTTCAACCTAGCGAGCTTTCCTCTTTTCTTTTCTTTTTGAAATAGGTGACGGACTTATGAATAGTACTTCTTCAGCTTGTCCATGTTGACGGGCTTCGGCAGTTGATCTCCATCTAGGTCCGCGAGTTGTACCGCTCCTCCGGAGAATACCTTCTTGACTATGTAGGGGCCTATCCATCTTGGTCCCCACTTTCCCATAGGATTGAATGGTCCAGGACGATGTTTACGCAGGACAAGGTCCCTTTATTTGATGTTTCTGGATTTAACTTTCTTGTTGAATGCTCGGGCCATTCTCCGTTGATACGCTTGGATATGCTCGGCGGCTCGAAGTCATCGTTCATCTAGCAGGGCTAGTTGTTCATAACGGCTGTCTAACCATGCGACTTCGTTCACTTGGTTTTCTAGGAGAACCCTTAGTGATGGTACTTCTAATTCGATTGGTAGCACTGCTTCCATCCCATAGGCTAGGGCGTATGGGGTTTCACCGGTGGCAGTACGGATTGAAGTGCGGTAGCCCCAGAGTGCAAAAGGTAGCTTGTCGGGCTAGTCTCTGCCAGTTTTAGCCATTTTCCTAATGATGGTCTCAATGGTTTTGTTAGCAGCTTCGACTGCTCCATTGGTTTGTGGTCGGTATGGTGACGACTGATGTCTCTCTATCTTGTACTCTGCAAGTAGTTAGTCGCATTCCTTCCCAAAGTGTGAGCCATTGTCAGATAACATCTCATGAGGTACCCCATACCGGCATATGATGTTGGTCTTAATGAACTCAGCCACCTTTCTGGCATTCAAGACTTTGTAGGATTGAGCCTCGATCCACTTAGTGAAGTAATCAACGGCGACTAATACGAATGAGTGCCCATTATAACCTGTCGGTGAAACTTTGCCAATGACGTCTATTCCCCACGTAGAAAATGGCCAAGGGGATGTCATGGGGTATAACACAGACGGTGGTGCGTGTTGTAAGTTGGCATGTATCTGGCACTTGTGGCATTTCTTAACCATGTCGGTGCAGTCGGCTTCCATTGTGGCCCAATAGTACCCTAGTCGGATGATTTTCTTTGCTAGCATATTGCCATTCATGTGGGTTCCACAGACTCCTTGATGGACTTGGTCCATGATTTCTACGGCTTCATATTCGTCGGCACAAAGTAGACATTGCTCGTGGTGTTTCTTGTAGATGCGATCACCTATAATGATGAATTGGGCGGCAAACCGTTTGAGCGCTATCTTCGCTTTAGGTGATGCGTCTGATGGAAATGTTCCGTCTAGGAGGAATCGCCATACATCATAATACCAAGGTTTATCGTCCAAGGTATTTATGGAAACAAAGCCACACTCTTCTCCGCAGTCGTGCATCTCTATGATTGAGTAATAAGCAGGAGTCGTTCGCCTCGCGACTTTGAAGGTTTTAACCTCAGTCCATTCGGGAATCTCTACAAGTGATGCTAGCATGGCTAGCGAGTCCGCCAAGCGGTTCTTATCTCTGGGATGATAGTAGAAAGTGACCTATCTGAACTGTTTGACCAAGTCTTGGAGATGGTCGTTATATTTCTGGAGTATAGGATCTTGTACCTTCCACTTTTTGAGTGACTGATAGATTATGAGTTGTGAATCCCCGTACACCTCTAGTTCGGTCACATTTCTTTCTAAGGCTGCTTCAAGCCCCGCTATGCATGCTTCGTACTTGGTAATATTGTTAGTGGCCTCAAAGTCAAGGCGTATTGCAAGTGGAGTGCAGAAATCTGAGGGATCTACTAGTAACATGCCAATGCCATATCCCCATTTATTGGCAGCGCCATCTGTAGACACCCCGCCTTGGACCGCTCACCCCGATTGCACACTTGATTTTGTGTTTCTCTCTCTTTTAAGTGTTTCCTGTTAGTTTCTGTTACTTTGGTTAAGTTCCAAACGGACTCCGTTAAGTCCCGGGGCTAAACTGAATAACAGTTCTAACTTTCTAGTCCATTCGGTCAAAAATCGCTTCTTAGAGTCGCGCGCCTCCGCCCCTTGAGGCCAGACGCGCGCGCCTTCCGCCGCCTAGGTGGGATGCGCGCGCTTCTGGGGCGTGTCAGTTACAGATTCTGCCCAAGAATCTTTCCCTTGCTCATTATACATGATTTTGCTCGGGAAAGATTTCTTGGAGACTCCGTTTGGCTCCAAAAACAGTCACTTTTCAACTATAAAAACCCCTCCAATCCATCATTGGAAGAGGACTTGGAAAATCATTACTTTCAAACCTTTTTACTCACTTCTTTCATAGACTTTTCTTGGGACTTCTTCAACAAAGTATTCAATCTCTTCTTCAAGGCTTCACAAGAGATTCTTTTTGAAGGATACTATAGGTAAAAGTCTTAAACATTTCTCCTCTCATTCTTCTTCTTCTTCTTCTTCAATCAAATGTGCAATCACCCAAAACCATTTGGGACATGACACCAACGGTCCTTTCATTACATTGAATTGGCCTAGGAGTCATCTCCGTACATTTCAAACTCTAAAACCCCTTTTTTATCATCATTTTAATAGGAAGAACACATTTATCTTAAAAAGTGAATTATGAACAAACAAGACCGACTTTACTCGGGCGAAATGGGTGTTTATGTCACGACCCGAAATCTAGGCTCCATTTTATTAGTAATTAAATGATTATTATTTAATTATTTGCTTATTTATTTAGATTATTATTTATTTAAATAATTATGTGTGCATTTTATGTGTCATAATAATTATGCCTAGCATTTTATTTGGGTCATTTGTGCTAGTGTAGTATTGTTGGGTCTTAATTATTAGTGGGAAGTTATTTATTTTGAGTAGTGTAGGGGAGGGGCCCTAAGTGCAACATTTTGAAATAATTTCCCTTCTCCCTCACTCTCTCCATCCCATTCCCAGCCCATTCCTCTCTCTCTCTCTACATAGAAAGGTAAGCATTTTATCCTCTTACTTCTCTCTTCATTTTCTTCATCTTCCTCTCATAATCTCTCA
This sequence comes from Campanula takesimana, assembly GCA_026119855.1. Lineage (NCBI taxonomy): Eukaryota > Viridiplantae > Streptophyta > Magnoliopsida > Asterales > Campanulaceae > Campanula > Campanula takesimana. The sequence continues at coordinate 85,214 of JAOWBW010000589.1, forward strand.
TTTCTTAAAACGTGAACCTTGTTTAGATCGTCGATAGGATTGCGTAGAAACAAAAAGAATTGAATTCCGGCAACTTTGAGATTTATCAAGTAAGTTGCTTTTCCCCCATTTTTATGCTAAAATGTTCATATCATGTTCATATCATGTTCATATTATGCTTGATGTGTTATATTTGAAGTTTGGTTGAGTTTGAAATTTATTTGGAATTTATTTTGAGTTTTGGTCAAAAATGGTGATTTTAGGAATGTTGGGTTTGAATCTTGATCTTGGTTGATAAATGGTATTATTTGAGTCCCCATTCTAGTTATAAGTTGTTTGGGGTTCATCTTTATGCTTGGAGGAAGGTTGATTATGTTTGATTTGGATTGTTATGTGAAATGGGTAAGAAAAATGGTAGAAACCCAGTTTTTGGCCGGATTTCGTCCCTCCGGGCAAGGAGGCGCGCGCACCTTGTTTTGGGAGGCGTGCGCACCCTTTTCTTCTTCGAAATCGCAGCCTTCTGACCTAGGGAGGCGCGCGCATCACTTTTTAGGGAGGCGCGCGCATCCCTCTTTTTCCAGATTGTCCGTTTTTCGTTCGATCTTCCGGAGGCCATAACTTTCTCATCCGGACTCCGTTTTAGGCGTGTAAACTATCGTTTCGAAGCTCTCTTCGAGTAATACAAGATGGTATAGGTTTTTAAGTTAAGTTATAAGTTTTATACTTCGGGATTTTATTGGGTGTTTGAGGGTAAGAGGAGTTGTATCAATCCTTTGTGATCAAGTTTTGCAAATCCATTTGAGTGACCGTGTTGAGTTGTTGTGATCATATTTGTGACATAAGTGAGGATTTCATACCTTGAGTCCATTTAATTGAAAGCTAATTTACTGATCGGATTGATTTTAGGATAAGACTTAGTCTAGGTTTTAGGCGATATCCTATAGTACCTAGAGGGTTGTTTTGGAACACTAAAGTGTTGGGTTTGGTCCGTTTGTGATCATGTATGAATAGGTGTAACCTTTTGTGTTCGTTTGGGGTGTTGAGAATTGGTTCGTTTATGAACAAATATAAAGCGTGATATGGTGATTGGGTACCTATGGTTTTGATTAGCTTCTTTATGGTGTATTCATTCGGACTTCCTATTTGGAATTCTAGGTGTATAAATATAGGGAGTTGATAGTCTTAGTACATCTTCATGAGTAAACGTTTAGATTCATCTTAGTAATAGTCGATATACTATTGGTGAGCGACCGTTTGGGTTGTGTTCCTTATGAATAACTTGTGGGTATCATCTTTGGAATGTATCTAGTATGGTTCCTCTTTAGGGAATTATCGTATTCTAATAGTCTTTGTTGTTGAGCTACTTATGAGCAATTCCGTTTATCGTTGTTGTGCTCTTTATGAGAAATTCCGTTTATCGTTGTTGTGCTCTTCATGAGAAACTCTTGTTATTGTTGTTGTTAAACTCTTCATGAGTAACCGTTGCATCTTTATGGTGATTATTTGGCATGGTTCCCTACTTTGGAACCCTAAACTGTTTAATTAAGCTAGTATTTATTACATGGCATTTATTTGAAAGCCCAGCTGGCATATTTGTTGCATCGGGCGATGGGAAGGATTATAATGGCAAAGCCAAGTCCATTATAACGTTGACCATTGTTTTGCCCCCTTCTATACCCCTTCTCCAGATTGGCCTTGGAAAGGATAAGTTAGCGTTCCTCTGTGAATGTATCTAGCTAACGGGCATGACTTTGTGTCATGGTCCTTGTCCTTTGTGACACTCTTATGGTTATTGGTTCCGGTACCGGGGTTTTCTCTTCAAGCTTTCATGCTGCAATGAAGATGTTGATTGTTGATTATTGAAGCTGCGCAGCGACCTTTATTTGGTTCTTCAGTTGGGTGAAACCTTGGCTATGTATCCACTCATGAGTGTTTATTTCAGCTTTATGTGTTGCATGATGAGCTGGTCGTTATTTCCAACCGGTATGGGACGGTTGGCGATAGGGAGCCTCTCATTTGTTGTTATATGTTTATTTATATGATTGATTATTGGATATTACTGTTTGACAGCATGTCACTTATTATTCCGCTGCTATCTGTCTTATGTTAATTGCTATTGGTCATTGCATATTAGCATGTCATGTAGTTGCATTAGTAACTTACTGAGATTTATTCTCACCCCGTTTCTTGTTTCAAATTGTTTTCCTTAACCCCCCCAGGAGGAAAAGGATTAGGATTCGCGGATCGAGGAGGACGTCGAGAGGATTGAGACTTTGGGCAGGTTGTTTGATCGGTTTGCATTATTAAATGTATGACCTTTTGGGGATAGTTTTACCAACAATGACGTCATTAAGATTTGTAATCTTTTGTATTTTTGGGGTGAGCTTGCGAAGCTTATTCTAGTAGTTTGTTGTTGTTGTTAAGCTTGGATTTCTAAAACTTTGTTTTAAACATTTTGGGTATAAAAAAATGGAATTTTTATCTTCATTATTTTGGTGTATTGTTGTAAGTCGACGTCCAGCTCGCGGTCTCGGGCCCGCGGGGTCTGGGGTCGCGACAGTTGGTATCAGAGCTATGGTTTAGCTCTATGTATAAGTATAGGTGGACTAGAATGACCTAGGAGGGTAGATGGGTTTGAAGTGAGTAACGATGAGTATTTTATGCAGGTATTTGTTTGTGATGGCTAGAAGAAGATCGGGTGAAAGTTCTAGTGGGACTCAGAATCAGAATGGTCTACGGGAAGAAAACCGTGCAATGTTTCAGGACAGGTTTGAAGCGGTCGTGAAAGCAATTCATGACCAAGGGCCGAGAGAGGAACATGTAGCACCTCCGCGATATGGGTTGGAGCAGTTCTTAAAGTTGAAACCAAGTGAGTACGACGGTGAGCCGGATGTGAAGAAAGCCGAGCTATGGATAGAATCGATGGAGAAAATCTACGATGTCTTTGGTTGCACTGATAAGGATAGGGTTCTGTTTGCAGCTTATAAGCTCGTGGGGGCTGCGGAACATTGGTGGAAAGCACCGAAGACCAGTTGGGATGCGACTCTTGTACCATATCCTTGGGAGTGGTTCGTGAGAAAATACAAGGATCATTTTATCTCTCTAGTAAATCAAAACCGGAAAGAGATCGAGTTCCTCAGCTTGGAGCAAGGCATGATGTCAGTAGCACAATACTCAGCTAAGTTCGCAGAATTAGCCAGGTGTTGTGACTACCTAGTGCGGACCGAGGAGCAGAAAGCGATGAGATTGATCAGGGGTTTGAAGACAGCTATTAGGACTCAACTTTTAGCCCAAAGAATTCAACCTTTTCAGGATGCGGTGGATCGAGCCTACTTGATTGAGCAGGATATTTGGGAACACAAAAGGAAGACTGAGATGGTTAACCCGGGTAAGCAAGGAGGGCAGAGTAAGTCACAACAGCAACATTCGGATAACAGAGGTAATTCTGGAGTGCAAACTCGATTCAGAAGGAAACTTCAAGGGCAACCAACAGTAGGAAATCAAGGTTCTAATAAGGGGACACGAAATGGGAAAGTCTGCAGCTACTGTCAGAGGAAAGGACACTCAGAAGACAAGTGTTGGAAGAAGCAAGGAAAATGTGTGAAGTGTGGTCAGTTGGGACACTTCGTTAAAGATTGTCCGAGGTTTAGAGTTCAGTCATCGGGGACAGGAACTGGAATACCACAGGGTCAGAAGAGGGATGCTTCGGGGAAGCCCAAGGTTTCGGGTAGAGTATTTGCAATCAATCAGCACTCACCAGGTAACGGATAATTTCAGGAGGTATTATTTTGCGTCGTGAGAGCGAGCGCGTGCATTTTAGGATCATCGCATTTATGTGTTTTTGTGCATTTAGTTGCATTTATTTCTTCTGAGTCTTTGACTTATGTGTTGTAGGTGTCTACTCCTATGGAGGAGTTTAGGGTATCTGATGAAGTCTTATGTGCTTATGATGTGCTTAAGTATGGTTATGTCTCACCTGCTAAATTAGCCATGTTGCTATTGCAAGATTTTGATGTCACTATTGCTTTAATCTATTGTTGTAGGGGATCGTTATATTCTCCATTCCTAGTTTCTTAAAACTGTTTGAGACCGTTCCTTTGGGTAGAGTTATACCTATCTTTTCTTAATTGAAATCCGAGTATTTAGTTTCGGTCAATTTGTTGGGTGTATATATCATTCGTAAGATTTTTGTTTTCTTCCGAATAGTACCCAGTGTTTAAGGAGAAGCTTGGGTTAAATTGAGTTGTTATGGTACAAAGTTGTAGTGCTAATATTTAGATCAATGTCCTTATGGCATCGGTTGGGTTATAAGAGTTGAGGATTCAAATTGAGGATTTCTGGATAGGAGATTTTTGTTTACTTTTAGTACATCCCCGTGAATGCATCGGAATGGATTAGTATGGAGAGGTGTACGATTTGTTATGGATGATGAGTTTGTTGTAGGAGTTATGATCATTAATGGTGGTAAGCGTGTTAAGTTAGAAAGGACTAAGTACATTTTGGGAGAGTAATAATTTCTCAATCTATGTTAAAGGCATTTTGAAATTTTGATTAGATAGTGGTTCTATGTTCTAAATCCCTTCTTGGTGGCGTTTCCCGAATTGGATCAAGGGTATGTGAAGGAAGTTGATTATCAATACTTGGGCATAATTAAGGAATATCATGAATTGGTACTGGGTCAGTTGGAACGTTGCTAGCTAATTGGTTTATTATGATGGTAGTACCATTGAGCTTAAATATCATTAAGTCAATAAATGTATGCGTGAGAGACTAACTGGGTTTAGCTATTGAATTTAGAGTTCGTTGATTTCTTTTGGGTATATGAGCACGGATTATGACTTAAATGGGAGTTAGAGAAAATCTTTTGAAGATGAAATTTGGATCGTTTTGCGGACTATTGAGTATATTGAATTGTTTGGACTTCAAGACCGGATTAATGAAGGGGTGAGAGTATAACATAGTTTTAAGTGGACACTTTGTACGAGAAATTTTGGGGTTTGTATGGTACTATTAATTTAAGGTGTTAACTCAAAGTGAAGACACTATAAGGGTAATCCATAGAAATATAGCCATTTCGATGAATATTGTGGAGATAGAAATTTCTTTAGCCTTTCATATTTTAAAAGCTACTTAGGCTCGGGATGGTGATGTTTTGAATTTCTGGGGAATACTACTAAGTATGCGATTTACAAAAGAAAACACCTTTGCAGTGTAATTAAGGTTATGAATAAGGTGAGCTTGGGATATCTCGAGAGTTATGTTTGGGAGCAATTGAGATTCTCCAATTTTGATTGCGGATTTTGATTAGTAATGAAGATAATGAGGGAATGATTCGGTTCGAGAGGTGGTGTTATCGTAGGCATTATTTAAGGTTACCTTGTAGTGGGGTAGATTGGACAATTGAGGAATTTGAGAAATGGCGGAACTATCGTATCCGTAGCTATTTGGTCTTTCGCGTATGTCTCGTTAAAATTCGGGTCGAATTTTCTTTAAGGGGGAGTGAATGTCACGACCCGAAATCTAGGCTCCATTTTATTAGTAATTAAATGATTATTATGTAATTATTTGCTTATTTATTTATTTAAATTATTATTTATTTAAATAATTATGTGTGTATTTTATGTGTCATAATAATTATGCCTAGCATTTTATTTGGGTCATTTGTGCTAGTGTAGTATTGTTGGGTCTTAATTATTAGTGGGAAGTTGTTTATTTTGAGTAGTGTAGGGGAGGGGCCCTAAGTGCAACATTTTGAAATAATTTCCCTTCTCCCTCACCTTCTCCCTCACTCTCTCCATCCCATTCCCAGCCCATTCCTCTCTCTCTCTCTACATAGAAAGGTAAGCATTTTCTCCTCTTCCTTCTCTCTTCATTTTCTTCATCTTCCTCTCATAATCTCTCATTTCTTAAAACGTGAACCTTGTTTAGATCGTCGATAGGATTGCGTAGAACCAAAAAGAATTGAATTCCGGCAACTTTGAGATTTATCAAGTAAGTTGCTTTTCCCCCATTTTTATGCTAAAATGTTCATATCATGTTCATATTATGCTTGATGTGTTACATTTGAAGTTTGGTAGAGTTTGGAATTTATTTTGAGTTTTGGTAAAAAATGGTGATTTTAGGAATGTTGGGTTTGAATCTTGATCTTGGTTGATAAATGGTATTATTTGAGTCCCCATTCTAGTTATAAGTTGTTTGGGGTTCATCTTTATGATTGGAGGAAGGTTGATTATGTTTGATTTGGATTGTTATGTGAAATGGGTAAGAAAAATGGTAGAAACCCAGTTTTTGGCCGGATTTCGTCCCTCCGGGCAAGGAGGCGCGCGCACCTTGTTTTGGGAGGCGTGCGCACCCTTTTCTTCTTCGAAATCGCAGCCTTCTGACCTAGGGAGGCGCGCGCATCACTTTTTAGGGAGGCGCGCGCATCCCTCTTTTTCCAGATTGTCCGTTTTTCGTTCGATCTTCCGGAGGCCATAACTTTCTCATCCGGACTCCGTTTTAGGCGTGTAAACTATCGTTTCGAAGCTCTCTTCGAGTAATACAAGATGGTATAGGTTGTTAAGTTAAGTTATAAGTTTTATACTTCGGGATTTTATTGGGTGTTTGAGGGTAAGAGGAGTTGTATCAATCCTTTGTGATCAAGTTTTGCAAATCCATTTGAGTGACCGTGTTGAGTTGTTGTGATCATATTTGTGACATAAGTGAGGATTTCATACCTTGAGACCATTTAATTGAAAGCTAATTTACTGATCGGATTGATTTTAGGATAAGACTTAGTCTAGGTTTTAGGCGATATCCTATAGTACCTAGAGGGTTGTTTTGGAACACTAAAGTGTTGGGTTTGGTCCGTTTGTGATCATGTATGAATAGGTGTAACCTTTTGTGTTCGTTTGGGGTGTTGAGAATTGGTTCGTTTATGAACAAATATAAAGCGTGATATGGTGATTGGGTACCTATGGTTTTGATTAGCTTCTTTATGGTGTATTCATTCGGACTTCCTATTTGGAATTCTAGGTGTATAAATATAGGGAGTTGATAGTATTAGTACATCTTCATGAGTAAACGTTTAGATTCATCTTAGTAATAGTCGATATACTATTGGTGAGCGACCGTTTGGGTTGTGTTCCTTATGAATAACTTGTGGGTATCATCTTTGGAATGTATCTAGTATGGTTCCTCTCTATGGAATTATCGTATTCTAATAGTCTTTGTTGTTGAGCTACTTATGAGCAATTCCGTTTATCGTTGTTGTGCTCTTTATGAGAAATTCCGTTTATCGTTGTTGTGCTCTTCATGAGAAACTCTTGTTATTGTTGTTGTTAAACTCTTCATGAGTAACCGTTGCATCTTTATGGTGATTATTTGGCATGGTTCCCTACTTTGGAACCCTAAACTGTTTAATTAAGCTAGTATTTATTACATGGCATTTATTTGAAAGCCCAGCTGGCATATTTGTTGCATCGGGCGATGGGAAGGATTATAATGGCAAAGCCAAGTCCATTATAATGTTGACCATTGTTTTGCCCCCTTCTATACCCCTTCTCCAGATTGGCCTTGGAAAGGATAAGTTAGCGTTCCTCTGTGAATGTATCTAGCTAACGGGCATGACTTTGTGTCATGGTCCTTGTCCTTTGTGACACTCTTATGGTTATTGGTTCCGGTACCGGGGTTTTCTCTTCAAGCTTTCATGCTGCAATGAAGATGTTGATTGTTGATTATTGAAGCTGCGCAGCGACCTTTATTTGGTTCTTCAGTTGGGTGAAACCTTGGCTATGTATCCACTCATGAGTGTTTATTTCAGCTTTATGTGTTGCATGATGAGCTGGTCGTTATTTCCAACCGGTATGGGACGGTTGGCGATAGGGAGCCTCTCATTTGTTGTTATATGTTTATTTATATGATTGATTATTGGATATTACTGTTTGACAGCATGTCACTTATTATTCCGCTGCTATCTGTCTTATGTTAATTGCTATTGGTCATTGCATATTAGCATGTCATGTAGTTGCATTAGTAACTTACTGAGATTTATTCTCACCCCGTTTCTTGTTTCAAATTGTTTTCCTTAACCCCCCCCCAGGAGGAAAAGGATTAGGATTCACGGATCGAGGAGGACGTCGAGAGGATTGAGACTTTGGGCAGGTTGTTTGATCGGTTTGCATTATTTAAATGTATAACCTTTTGGGGATAGTTTTACCAACAATGACGTCATTAAGATTTGTAATCTTTTGTATTTTTGGGGTGAGCTTGCGAAGCTTATTCTAGTAGTTTGTTGTTGTTGTTAAGCTTGGATTTCTAAAACTTTGTTTTAAACATTTTGGGTATAAAAAAATGGAATTTTTATCTTCATTATTTTGGTGTATTGTTGTAAGTCGACGTCCAGCTCGTTGTCTCGGGCCCGCGGGGTCCGGGGTCGCGACAGTTTAAGTACTTCCCATTTCGTAACCTAACCCCCGAACCCCTCATCTCAAGAATATTTGGTTTCGTAATCAATAAAAAAGGCTATTCTCTTAGGTTTTTTCGCGTTCCTCTAAAACGTGGGTGGCGACTCTAAAACACAATTAGACATCCTAGGATAATTCACCGCTCTAGCCAAGTGGGGCTTTCCCGGGGTATCTACAGTGGCGACTCCGCTGGGGACTGCTTGAGGGTTAAACTTGTGTTTCTGTTCATAATTCACTTTTCTGGGCATTCTGGAAATTGACATGGGAAGTGCGGGCCTCAGAACTTCATGGTCCAAAGCGCGCGCGTCCCGAGTCAAATTCTAGAATCGCCCGCCTTCCATGTGTTCTTCCTATTCTTCCTATTATTTCGTGCTAACAAACTTTGCAGGGGTTCCATCACACAATCAGGACCAGGGCAATCCCCTGAGTCCATAAGTTTCTGATAATCTGACAGGTGAGCCCAGAAGCGGGCGCCTCCCAGTTTCTATGCGCCAGGCGCGCGCTTCCCGCAACACCAGCCCGAGGCGCGCACTTCTGGGCCAATTTCCAGGGCAAGAACAGGTTTCAGGGACTGAACAAAATAGTGGGGTGTGGGCACAGTTGCCTGCATCAGAACAGAATTGAACCCTTGGACTGTTTATTTTTATGTTTTATTTACCGGTCACACGGGTGATTCGGGAGTTGTAATTTATGTGTTTATGTGTTCTTATCTTTTCTTTTCGAAAAATAAAAATAAAAATTTTGTCACGTGATAGACCTCGCACTACGCGCACAATTCTTATCAACTGCTCACTATCGAGTCGCACAAGTCCAACCCCAAACCCGTCGAGGCCCGTCTTAGAAAGTTTCAAGCTCCACTCGACCTTGGCTCTTTCGAAGCGGTAAACTTCAGCCCGTGGCGTAGTTCATGACTACATGCCGGGGGTGACCTTTAAGCCTCATATTCAAGCCGAGCACAAACCACACAATTCTAGTTAGGGTCTAACACTCCGTGACTCAAGTCGGTTTCCATGTACCGAGATTTCCCTAAACTAATGTCTTCAAATCATACATGCCAACTTGTTGAAGCGGACGCAATAAAAATCCGTCCCCAAAAGTGGTTATTTTGGACGAAAATAAAAATCTGTCCCCGCATGTATGCTTTACTACATTAATTTAGTTTAATCCCGATACATGTAGGATTCACAAGCGTGATGGAATCCGATGAGTATATGGGACCGCGAGATGGTCTATATACTAGTGTGACGATTCCATTATCTTCTTAAAAACCCCAAAAGGGACCCATTCCCTCCGACTTATAAATAATAATAAAAAAAAAGAGTCTTTTTCTTATGTGGTTCGAGTCGTGTGTCCAACTGTGTGTTCTCAACCTCTTCATGGACCGAAAATGTGAACCAAGACTGACAAGGGCTACTTCTCCAATTATAGGTCCGATTGGTACTCTCCGCATCTACAGAGATTCATCCAACAGGCTTGTCCGTGAACCGATCACTCCAACAGCTTCTACATCATCAATGGCCGGCGACTCCAACACCAACAACGCCATGACTCTCGAATAGCTTTCTACCATGGTTCAAACACTCCAACAACAAATCACCACTCTCAACAACGAGGCTCAAACCAAAGAAGCCTTATGGCAAGCTCATGTCGACAATCAAAGGGAGGCCCACGAGGCCGAGGTTGACCAACTGAAAGCCAAGCTCCTCAAGCTCTCCAAGAACAAAGGGGTTAATGACAATGAGGAATCCGAGTGGACCAAGGGTTTGTATGAAAGCCCATATGTCAGCGCCCGCACCAAAAAAGTGGGGGGACCAAGCACCGACAACAACGACCCCAAAATGGCCGATTCCATCATGGCCTACATTGATCAGAAATTTGACGGCCTCAACATGGGAAAAGGCTCCAACACAAGCCTTTATCAGTCATCCATCCTCATGGCACGATGGCCGCTCTTCCCGACAAATTCAAGATGCCCAACATTAGCAAGTTTAAGGGCAACTCATGCCCGATGGCCCACATCGAGATTTACATTTGGGCTATGGTTCCGAAGAAGGTCTCCCCAAAAGTTATGGCTCAATGCTTTCCTCTCACCCTCGAGGGGGCGGCCAAGGATTGGTATGCAACTCTCCCGCTCACTATCCGTCTTGATTGGGATGCCGCTATGCTTGCCTTCAAGAATCAATATCAAGGCAACACCACCCACCGGCCCACAAGGAAAGAGCTCGAGAACACCACTCAAAGAGACAACGAGTCCTTCATTGACTTCACAAGGAAATGGAATGACAAGCTCTCTGAAATCGTTTAGAGGCCAAACACAAAAGAGCAAATGGACATCTTTCTCAAGTGTCTCAAGATTGATCTCCGCACCCACCTAAGTGGGGCTTGCTACTCCGACTTCTCCCAAATGTATGAGGCGGGGGTGCGCATGGATGACTTGCTCAAGGAGATTAAAAAGGCCACTCCTACCTACCGATACAAGGCCGCCTCTAGTTCAAACAAAGAGGCTTCTGTCAATGCCGTTACTACTGACAAGGGGAATTACAAGAAGGTTCCTCCACCACAAGGCAAGCGGTTCCAAAACGACCGCGTCTACACTCCTCTCAACGGCATGACCATCACTGAGGCCTATGAAGCTCTAAAGGCCAAGGGACAAATCACCCCTCTTCAAGGGTACAAGCAACCACAACCGCTCCGTCCCAATCATGCTCACCACAAATGGTGTGACTATCATCAATGCACCGGTCACCTCACCGAGGATTGCTTCTCCATCCGCAACACCATCCAAGACCTCATAGACAAGAAGGAATTCATAATCCCTAATGAGGGTGGTGTCAATGTAATAGAGGTAGGAGAGTTTGAAGGAATCACTCATTCGATCCCAATTGTGAATGAGGGCTCCGATGATATAAATAAACTTGATAATTCTTGTTATGTTGTGACTTATGATGAGATTATGAGGGAAGTCTTAGAGAATAGGAAGAAGAAGCTACAAGGGACCGTGAACGTGCTCACTCGCAGTGGCCGAGTAACAACGAGCACAATCCCTCCCAATACTGCAGCAACCAGCACCTCTTCTCAAAGATCGCAAGCACGCGACATACCCGAAGATCCTTTGTTAACACAACTCAAGAAGACGCAAGCCAACATATCCATCTGGGACCTTATTGCATCATCAAAGAAACACCGAGACCTCATCATCAAGAACTTGGATGACACATCAGTCTCTCCCGACACGACTCCTGAGGACCTCACAGCAATGATAGGTCACATTCACTTCGGCAATGTCATCACTTTTGCCGACATGGACCTCCCGCCATTTGGGTCCGAACACAATGAAGCCATCTACCTCAAAGTAAGGGAAAGGGGGAGACCCATCTCAAGGGTTCTAGTAGACGGTGGCTCTGCACTCAACTTAATGCCTAGCCGAGTCATGGGCATACTGGGGCTCAAAAGCTCTGATTTACAACCCTCCGCACAAGTCATTAGAGGGTACGACAGCACTGCCCGTACAGTCATGGGAATGTTAGAAGTTGATATCGAATTTGGAAGCATGATCATGTCTGTCCCATTCCAAGTACTTGATGTCCCTGCTTCATTCAACCTACTTCTGGGCCGACCTTGGATCCACAGTTCCAATGCGGTACCTTCCACTCTCCATCAGTGTGTCAAAATCAGAAATGGGGACGAGGTAGTCACTATTATGGCCGAGAATGTCAACATCCACTGAAATGGGGGACAACCCGTTCACCAAGTCCAACACGGGATAGGAGATGCCACTCTCTCCAGCGTCAGCACCATTGACAAAGAAAGGGGAAACAGACAATGGGCCCCCGGCAATCCTAAAGTCCTCCGCATGATGAGGAACATGAATCACTTTCCCGGTCTTAGCCTGGGGAAGCATCAACAAGGGATATGACACCCCGTGGTAGTTCCTTTTGTCAAGAACAAATTTGGTCTGGGATACGAACCTACCAAGGATGACTTGAAGTACGAGCAAGCAGTCAAGAATCAAAGGACCCAAGCTCACAAAGTAGGTCGACGATATGAAATCCCTGACTTGAAACCCTACCGCAACATACTAAATGGTTATTTTGTTCGCCAAGGGTAAGATGTTCCATACATGATCTTTCCCGAACCGTGGATTAACGACAAAGGCGTCAGAAAGCCCGGCCTCGAGATCTTCACTGACTGTGAACTCCCGACGCAAGAAAGGGAACCTACTCCAATGTCACCCCGAGAGTGGTGGGGCAAAAAAGTGACTATGGAGTCCGAGGTGGAGATTACCGTGGGGGAAGAACTAACCGATCTAGCCTCCATGTTCGAAGAATTGGCCATCATGGACGATTGTCAAGTCAACGCCATCTACGACACCATTGTCAGAAAGGAAACCATCAGTGAGATCCCACCAAGCTCCGAGCCAATCAACAATTGGTATTCAACGAAGGGGCCCTTAGTATCCGAGGATTTCTTGGTCCGAGAAATGGGTTGCATACCCCGCACAACAATAAAGGAAGAGCGGCTCACACTTACTGTCGAGTCCGAGAGTGTTTCTAATACCCTCACCCAAGAGGATATGGAGGCCATAGCCGAGCGTGTGTTTCCTTTCTTTGCTAATGAAAAATTCGATATTTCTGAGTACCCCGATATTGCAAACATCATAAATGATGAATTAACTAATAACGAACTTAATGAACAAGTTAATAACGATTCAAATTATGATGAAATAGACCACGAAAACATAATATACCTAAATGAACTAGCTCAACAGGTTAGTTGTCGTGGTGAAAATGGTCCAGGGGCTGATGAGGAATTGCATACTGTTAATCTGGGTACCGATGAAGAGCCGAAAGAAACGAAGATTGGCAATTTCTTCAGGGGGGAAGACAAAGACAAACTGACTGCACTGCTCAGAGAATTTGTGGATGTATTCGCATGGTCATACAAAGACATGCCGGGTTTGGACAGAAAGGTCGCAGAGCACAGAATTCCGATCAGAGAGGACGCCAAGCCAGTAAAGCAGAAACTTAGAAAGATCAAGCCAGAATGGTCTCTACAAGTCAAAGAAGAGATTGAAAAGCTCCTCAGTGTGGGTTTCATCAAAGTCATTGAGTATCCGACTTGGCTAGCCAACATTGTGACAGTCAGAAAGGCAAACGGCAAGGTTCGAGTTTGTGTGGACTTCCGGGATTTGAACAAAGCTTCCCCGAAAGATGATTTTCCACTACCAAACATCGACATGCTCGTCGATTCAACTGCCAACTATGAAGTCCGCTCATTTGTGGACAGTTTTGCCGGTTACAATCAGATTCTCATGTCCGAAGAGGATCAACACAAGACAGCTTTCACAACTCCGTGGGGGACCTTCTGCTACACAGTCATGCCGTTCGGACTAAGGAACGCTGGGGCTACCTACCAGAGGGCTGTTACGGATCTATTCCATGACATGATTCATAAAGAGATTGAGGTCTATGTAGACGACATGATCATCCATTCGAAGGGAACCAATGGTCAACATTTGATCGATCTTCGCAAATTCTTTGAAAGGCTTCGGCAACACAACATGAGAATCAATCCCGCAAAGTGCACTTTTGGGGTCATCAGAGGGAAGGTTCTTGGTTACATGGTCACTGAAAGAGGAATTGAAGCCGATCCCTCCAAGATCAAGGCAATCATTGACATGCCTCCCCCAAGGACGCAGAAAGAAATCAAAGGTTTCATGGGCAGACTTCAATACACCAGTCGGTTTGTGCACCAATTCACCTCCATGTGTGAGCCAATCTTCAAGCTACTGAAAAAGAATGTGGCTCTAGAATGGACCGATGCGTGCCAAGAAGCCTTCGACCAAGTGAAGCATTACTTGACATGCCCTCCAGTTTTGGTTCCACCACACGAAGAGAAGCCTCTCTTGCTCTATCTCACTGTCAATGATGAAGCCCTAGGGGCTATGTTAGCACAAGAACAGCGAGACTCCACAAAAGAGAATGCCATCTACTTTGTCAGCCGACGGTTTCAAGGAGCTGAAAAGAACTACTCTGTCTTAGAGAAGTCTTGTGCTGCATTGGTTTGGGTTACTCAAAAGCTCAAGCATTACATGGAGGCCTTCCCAATCAAGTTGGTAGCAAAAGTGGACCCGCTCCGCTACATCTTCGAGAAGCCTTTCATGTCAACAAGAATAGCCAAATGGTATTTCATGCTCGCCGGCTACGATATCACTTACGTCACACTCAAATCCCCGAGGAGCATTTAATTTACGCTACAACAGAGGAAAATAAGTGGCAACTTTTTTTCGATGGCGCAGCCAATAAGCATGGATATGGCACAGGGATGTTACTTGTTGATCCAAAGGACATGTATACTCTAATTGCCATCCGCCTTGAATTTGAAGCCACTAACAACACCGCTGAGTACGAAGCTTGCATAGCGGGGCTCGAAGCAGCCCTCGAAAGAAATGTCACAAGTTTAGAAGTATTCGGTGATTCCTTGCTCATCATCAATCAGACATCTGGAAAATGGAAGATTCAAGACTCGACCCTGCAACGGTATGGTCAACATCTCGAGGAGTTGGTTGAACAATTTCAAGAAATCACCTTCAATTACCTGCCAAGGGACAAAAATCGTTTTGCTGATGCACTAGCTATCATCGCTTCACTGGTTGAAATACCTGAGGGTAAAATGGTGAAACCCTTCAAAATCTCCCGACGAAACAGTCCGGCATACTGCATGAGTATCGAGATCAACGAGATCCAAGCAAACTCCCTGTGGTACACAGATATCATGAATTTCCTCAAAGATGGTACTTATCCCGAGAACAGCAATAAGAAGTCTCAAATGGCATTGCAAAGACTAGCCTCCCGATATGTAGTGATTGGGGACAGAGTCTACAAAAGGCATCACAAGGGGATCAATCTCCTATGTGCAAATGAGACCGAAGCTTAAAAAATAATGCATGAGATCCACGAAGGTGAATGTGGGCCTCACATGAACGGGTTTATGTTGACCAAGAAGATACTCCGCATGGGTTATTATTGGAGTACCATGGAAAGGGACTGCATCAAGAGAGTCAAGAGGTGTGCCAAATGCAAATTCCATGCCAATCTACAGCACGCTCCACCCTCACAGCTTTACAATATGACCACGCCTTGGCCTTTCTCTTGCTGGGGCATAGACATCATCGGCAAAGTTCACCCTACTGGAAGCAACGGACAATCTTTCATCCTAGTAGCCGTGGACTACTTTACAAAATGGGTCAAAGCACAGGCTTACCGAGTTCTTAACGCCAAGAAAGTGGCCGAATTCGTGAAAACCCACATCATGTGCCGATACGGCGTTCCTCATGAGATCATCTCAGACAACAGGTCTCACTTCGAGAAAGAGATGGACGCACTCCTGGTAGAATACAAGATTACCAAACACAAGTCATCTCCATACCGCCCTCAAGCAAACGGCGCGGTCGAGGAAGCTAATAAGACAATCGAGACCATTGTGAAGAAAATGGCCTCCACTGGAAGGGATTGGCCCGAAAAGTTACCTCTAGCATTATGGGGCTACCGCACGTCAATACGGACAGCGACTGGAGAAACTTCTTATGCACTGGTGTATGGTTCCGAAGCTGTACTACCAATAGAGCTTGAAGTTCCATCCCTGCGGGTCCTCCTGAGAACCAAGTCAACGAAGTCGATTGGATGCAAAGTCGATATGAACAGCTAGCCCTACTCGACGAGAAAAGGCTAAGGGCAATCGAACGTACGAGGGCCTATCAACAAAGGATAGCTAGGGCTTTCAATAAAAAAGTGAAGCCCCGAAACATCAGTGTGGGAGATTTGGTCCTAAGACAACACCCTCCTAATGCCATGAACCCCCTTGGAAAATGGGGACCCCGATGGATTGGTCCGTACGTAGTCAAGAAGATACTAAGCGGCGCTGCAGCCCGACTCGTGGACTTAGACGGAGATCAACTGCCAAAGGAAGTCAACCTCGACAAATTGAAGAGGTTTTACGTCTAATAAACGAAGACCATAAAAAAAAAAAAAAAAAAAAAGCTCGCTAGGTTGAAAACCCGCAAGGGTGGCCTAGGCAAAATTAGAGCACGTGCAAAAAAGAAGCCCGCTAGATTGAAAACCCGAAAGGGCGGTCTAGGCAAAAAACAGGGTGCACACAAAAAAAATAAATGGTCTTCGTTTGTTTGAACTACGGAGACCTGACCCTCTACACTGGAGGAACGTAGGCAAGCTTCGGGTGTGGTCTAAAACATAAACAAATACCCAAATCATTTTCAAATTAACGAGATGTAATTTTTATTCATTCACTGAATCATTCTTATCATTACAATGAAAATGTTGAGCTAATAAAAGACTTAAAACACTAAATCCTAACAAGTGGTCTATTTTAATTGCAATCTCTTGGGGGTACTAGGAAAAATCTAATTTTCTCTTGGCCTTTGAAGGACCACCCGAATGACCATCAATCCTACTCTTCTTGGGAGGCCTAGGGACACTGATGCGGACCAATATCTTCTGCGTAACCGAGCGCCTCCGAGCATAAAAGTCATCCAAAGGAGTACCGAAAGGATCGGTCAGGATGTTGTTCACATCAGCAGCAGCTTCCTTGTACCTCAAGGCACTGCTAGGCTCAAAATCCCTTCCTAGCAACTCCGCCTGAAGAGCATCTACCCAAGTAATGCCACGGTAGACGGTACCAAACAAATGATCCAAGTAACTCTCGGGAAGAAAAATGCTACCCCGGTGCAATGGAGCGGAAACCCAACGGTCACGATCATCTCCCCAAGCCAACTGAAGCTCATTTGAGAAGTCCGGACCCATATAAGAAACTGGACGAAGTACCCCATTCCTCGGAAAAGGAATTATTTGCTGACGACCGAACTGTCTCAAAACCCGTTATGGCTGATAAAACGAAGAGTCCCTCAATCCGGGTAAAACCACATGCTGGAAACCGAAGGTCCACTCCACAAAAGGGCGAAGACCCCAAGGACACCACTCAACATCAGCTATGAGACGAGAAGCAAAAAATCTCCTCCAACCCTCTTCGGTAAAATCCCTAATCAACAACCGTCGCCTATGAACAGCAAAAGGAGAAAGGTCGCCATCCGCCGCATAAAGCCTGAAATGCTCCCGAAGCCATATAGTCATAAGCAAGGGGCTTCCTCGTCGCATCTCGCCTGTACGGTGCAACTCGTCCAAACCATGCAAGGTCTCTCCTACAATAAGCGAAACTATGCTAAATCGCTGTCCTTTCGCCTGCAACACTATCTCAGCCAACTGCGAATCCGCAGTACCCAGAGGGGTGACAAACAAAACCTCGCTAAAAGGCAGATAGCCATGGCATTTCTCTTAAAGGACTGAACCGCGACATCTTCCAAATGCAAACTGAAAAACATCGGAAGCTCAGTTATGTCAACAACGGTCCCGTGCATCATCTTCTTCACTTCTTCGACAGAGATATTCAGAATGTCAACCCAAGAATCAACAACACCGCGGTAATACTTGGGGACGGCAATCCGACCGGCCAAAGGCATACCCAAAATGGCCCCAAAATCATCAACGGTCGGCACCATTTCATTAGCCGAAAAGTTGAACGTATGGCTATCACAATCCCAAAAGGCTGCAGCAGCCTTCAACAAGTCCCAATCCGACTTCAATGTCTGCAAAGTGAAGAGAATTCGAAGCCTGAAATCTTTGATGAAGGCATTTTTGGGATGGGTCTTAAAAGAATACACGAAGGTCGACAAATCCTTCTCGTAACTCTTGACAACCTCGGCATCAAGACTAAAAAGGTTGGAGGCCATGGGAAAGAAGGTTATAAGCAAGACTGGATAATAGAATGGTGTTCAAAAATGACAGAAAAGGGCTGCTGGAATCGAATTGTCGACCAGAAGCTGATATTATAGCTGTTGGAGGATCTTTTGGCCAGCAAATATCAGGCCCTGAATTTCTCCTCCCAGAGGCGCGCGCCTCCCGACACCGGTCTACAAGGCGCGCGCGTCCCGTATCCAAGAGAGGAAGCGCCCGCGTCCCAGGCATAAGAAGGCTCTAGAAATAGCCCTTGCCAGTTCAAGAAGGAAGCCCAGGCACATTCAAATGCCTTCTATCTACAGAAAATATCAATCCCACCAACAAGAGAAGCTCAAAACGACGACAGCAAACACCCAGCTGGGCACACATTAATTTGGTCCGCCCTTAAGGCATGTCTAAAAAAAACTGAAATAAGATAGAAACCCCCATTCAAAGTAGGGCGTCTTTTATATTCTCAAAAGACCAGTTTTTACAATTCATCCCCAGCACAAAGCACTCCGCAGTCAACTGTGCCCGCACCCTTTCAAAAGTCAAAGTCAAAGTCAAACAGTTAAAGTACGGCTCACGATAACAATTTGGTCTGGGATGAGCCATAGAATCACTGCTTCTTCATCAAATAAGATCTATACCTGTTCAAATCAAACGGTCCTCCGGGTCCCGCACCTCAGCAAACGGTCCCCCGGGTCCCACACTCCAGCAAACGGATCTCGCTCTCAGCAAACAGGTCCCGCTTCCAGCAAACGGATCTCGCTCTCAGCAAACAGGTCCCGCTTCCAGCAAATGGATCTCACTCTCAGCAAACAGGTCCCGCACTTCAGCAAACAGGTCCCGCACTTCAGCAAACAGATCTCGCTCTCAGCAAACAGGTCCCGCTTCCAGCAAACGGATCTCGCTCTCAGCAAACAGGTCCCGCTTCCAGCTAACGGATCTCGCTCTCAGCAGACAGATCCCGCTTCCAGCAAACGGATCTCGCTCTCAACGAACAGATCCCGCTTCCAGCAAACGGATCTCGCTATCAGCAAACAGATCCCGCTTCCAGCAAACAGATCCCGCTTCCAGCAAACGGATCCCACTATTGGCTAAACCGCTCACACAGGGAGCGCACCTTTATCTCTCAAAGCCGCTCACACAGGGAGCGCACCT
Organism: Campanula takesimana; assembly: GCA_026119855.1. Taxonomy (NCBI): domain Eukaryota; kingdom Viridiplantae; phylum Streptophyta; class Magnoliopsida; order Asterales; family Campanulaceae; genus Campanula; species Campanula takesimana. Next base: position 104,589 of record JAOWBW010000589.1, read on the forward strand.
CTATCCTCAGCAATTTCAAATTCCTGCTTTTATCGAGTCTTTTCCTTTTCTTGGTGATGTCCTAGGCGGATGTCTGTCTTTCGTCGGCGCGTTTGCTTCACAATCCACGCCACCGAGGGGCTCTGTAGACACCCCGCCTTGGACCGCTCACCCCGATTGCATACTTGATTTTGTGTTTCTCCCTCTTTTAAGTGTTTCCTGTTAGTTTCTGTTACTTTGGTTAAGTTCCAGACGGACTCCGTTAAGTCCCGGGGCTAAACTGAATAACAGTTCTAACTTTCTAGCCCATTCTATCAAAAATCGCTTCTCAGAGTCGCGCGCCTCCGCCCCTTGAGGCCAGACGCGCCCGCCTTCTGCCGCCTAGGTGGGATGTGCGCACTTCTGGGGCGTGTCAGTTACAGATTCTGCCCAAGAATCTCTCCCTTGCTCATTATACATGATTTTTCCCGAGAAAGATTTTTTGGAGACTCCGTTTGGCTCCAAAAACAGTCACTTTTCAACTATAAAAACCCCTCCAATCCATCATTGGAAGAGGACTTGGAAAATCATTACTTTCAAACCTTTTTACTCACTTCTTTCATAGACTTTTCTTGGGACTTCTTCAACAAAGTATTCAATCTCTTCTTCAAGGCTTCACAAGAGATTCTTTTTGAAGGATACTATAGGTAAAAGTCTTAAACATTTCTCCTCTCCTTCTTCTTCTTCTTTTTCAATCAAATGTGCAATCACCCAAAACCATTTGGGACATGACACCAACGGTCCTTTCATTACATTGAATTGGTCTAGGAGTCATCTCCCTACATTTCAAACTCTACAACCCCTTTTTTATCATCATTTTAATAGGAAGAACACATTTATCTTAAAAAGTGAATTATGAACAAACAAGACCAACTTGTCTCGGGCGAAATGGGTGTTTAAGTACTTCCCATTTCGTAACCTAACCCCCGAATCCCTCATCTCAAGAATCTTTGGTTTCGTAATCAATACAAAAGGCTATTCTCTTAGGTTTTCTCACGTTCCTCTAAAACGTGGGTGGTGACTCTAAAACACAATTAGACATCCGAGGATAATTCACCGCTCTAACCAAGTGGGGCTTTCCCGGGGTATCTACACCATCAAAAAATAATTGCCACTTATTTTTTGCTATTGCCATGATGTCCTCATCAGGGAATCGCGGGTCTTCCCCCTTCGCTTTATCACATGGAAATTTGGCTAAATGATCTGCAAAGACTCTTCCTCTCACAGATTTTTGTGTGATGTAAGTGATATCGTACCCCGCGATCATGAAGTACCATTTGGCTATTCTAGAGGAGACATGCGACTTCTCGAAGATGTACTTCATTGGGTCCATTCGGGCAATTAGTTGTACATGGAATGCTTCCATGTACGTCTTTAGTCTCTCAGCCACCCATACCAGTGCAGCGCACGACTTTTCTAATGCAGAGTAATTTAATTCAACCCCTTGGAAGCGACGGTTGACAAAGTACACGGCATTCTCTTTCTTCAAATCGGGTTTCTCTTGTGCTAGCATAGCCCCTAATGCAGTATCATTGACTGTGAGGTACAAGGTCAATGGTTTCTCCTTATGCGGTGGAACCAACACGGGCGGATTCACTAAGTATTCCTTGACCTTTTCAAAGGCTTTTGGGCACTCTTCGGTCCATTCTAAGGATGCATTCTTCTTGAGGAGCTTAAAAATGGGCTCGCACATCGTCGTTAGTTGATTAATGAAACGACTAATGTACTGAAGACGACCCATGAATACCTTGACTTCTCTTTGCGTCTTAGGTGGAGGCATGCCAATGATGGCTTTGATCTTAGCGGGGTCTGCTTCTATACCACGCTCGGTGACCATGTACCCAAGGACCTTTCCTTTCACTACCCCAAATATGCACTTGGCCGGATTAAGTCTCATTTTGTAGTGTCTCAACCTTTCGAAGAACTTTCTAAGGTCAACGAAGTGCTGTCCATCGGAGCCTTTGGAGTGTATGATCATGTCATCAACGTACACCTCCATTTCTTTATGTATCATGTCATGGAACAATGTAGTTATAGCTCTCTGATAAGTGGCTCCAACATTTTTGAGTCTGAATGTCATGACCGCATAACAGAACGTCCCCCAAGGTGTGGTGAACGCTGTTTTGCGTTGGTCTTCCTCGGCCATGAGGATATGGTTGTAGCCGGCGAATCCATCTACGAATGAATAGACTTCGTATGTCGCGGTATTGTCAATGAGCATGTCTATGTTGGGAAGAGGAAAATTGTCTTTTGGAGATGCTCTGTTGAGATCACAGAAATCAACGCAGACACGGACTTTTCCATTTTCCTTGGAAACCTGCACAGTATTAGCCAACCAGGTTGGATACTCTATCACTTTGATGAACCCAACAATCAGGAGTTTCTCTATCTCTTGTTTAACTTGTACTGACCACTCTGGCTTAATTCGGCGGAGTTTCTGCTTGACTGGCTTTGAATCGGGAAGTAGTGGTATCTTGTGCTTAAAAATCGAATTAGCTAGCCCCGGTATATCTTTGTAGGACCAAGCGAACACATCTAGGAATTCTCGGAGAAGCGCTATGAGGGCTTATCGGTCTTCCCCCTTGAAGAAACTGCCAATCTTGGTCTCTTTCGGATCATCGTCCGTCCCCAGATTAACTGTTTGCATTTCTTCGGCATCAATAGGACCATTTCCGCCATGAAGACCTACTTTCTTATTAATTTCTTTTAAAATTTGTTCATTTTCTTGATCTATCTCGTCATATGACTCATTATTATCTAATTCGTTAGAGTTATTAGTTAATTCATCATTTAGGACGCTGGCAATCTCATGATACTCGGAAAGATCAATTTTTTCATTAAGAAAGTAGGGGAATACACGTTCCGCGATGGCATCCAATTCCTCTTGGGTGAGCTCATCGGTAGCGGTATCTGACTCTAAAGTAAGAGTTACAAATTTTCTTTCTATATGGGGATGGGGAGTACATACTAATTCCTTGATCAGGAAGTCTTCACTTGCTATGGGTCCCCCAGTTGTATACCAATTCTGGATAGGCTCATCACTCTTCTTGATGAGCTTGGTGTAGTCTTGGTTCGGAGCATCCCCCTTGTCTATTGCATTGATCTGAGTGTCCTCTAGCTTGCAAAGGTTGTGAAATTGGCGCAGTAGGTCTTCTCCCAACACAAAGTCCCACTCACTGAATGCTTCGGCCTTGGTACCTCCTAATTCTCAAGGTAGCCACGAGAATTGCATCTGTTCTGTTTCAAGCGAGTATGGATCACAGTCACCGAAGATTTCGAAGCCCGGTTGGCGCTTCCCCCTACGGTCGATCCATGGTTCAGGGAACATGAAATATGGCAAGTTTTCCCCCTCGCGCACAAAGTAACCATTTAGAGTCTTTCGATAGGGCGGTGCTAGTGCAACTATGTATGAAATCCAATTCCTTTATTCTTTAGGGATGCCCTTGAGTGGTGACACATACCCTAGACCATATTCTGGGGGGGATAGAACGACAGGTGGTGGTTCTTTTATCCCTTGTAAATGTTTGCCAAGGCCAAGACCGGGGAAGTACCCTTCTTTTAGCATCATGTTAAGTACTGGGTGTGTTCCAGAGAATGGAATCGCGTTAGAATAGTCATTTTCATTGTGTACTTCTACCATCTTTACACTACTTTGCTTTTGGAAAAGTACAGAAAAGTGAGAAATTTAAAAGAAACTAACTATTACTAAGAATTCAAATTGATAGGAGGGCATGCTCTCACCCACAATGATTCTTGGGTGAGTAGGATCCCTTAAAGAGCGAGAAACAACTAGTTTAAAAAAGAAAAAAAAGAAACGTCTAATCTATGAAGTAAAAACTAGTCTATTAAACTACTAACTAATGTAGTGGAAAAGGAGCTTGAGGTTTGGGCCCCTCATTCTTCAATACGAGGCCGATTCCATTGCCTATTATCTGTATAGTGCCTTGGTCGATAAGATCTTGGATCTTATCTCTTAGGTTGTTGCATTTGTCGGTGTGGTGTCCGCGGCACTGATGGTAGTAGCAATATAGGTGCAAGGCCCATCCGGCCCCCTCATAATTGGGTTTGTACCCTCTCATAGGTTCTAGCTTGCCTTCTCTCTCAAGTTCAAGGAACACTCTCCCAAGTCGGATTTGTCTTAAGTCTGTGTAGACTCTCGGTGGCTTAGGTTGGAGGCTTTGCATGATGCTTTCGTAATGGCCCCTCATGACATTGAGGTGATGATTATGTTCCTTCTCCATTTGGTTCTTTAGGCCTTGACAAAGCAGGATGATGCAGTTACCTACCTCATCATTAATGACCTTTTCTTGATTGTCTTCCAAATTCTGAGCCCTCTCGATGGCGGCATTGTACCATTTACTCATTTCATTGTATTCAACTTGTAACATTTCGAGCTTACTGCCGTCGATCATCTTCTCGATCTCAGCCCAGTATTTTTCACTTGGCTCGTTACGCTCTTTGATTTGGTTATGAGCATAATAAGAGGCATAGTCGAGCCCTCTGAAGCGAAATTCCTGCATGATATTGATTTATGGGGCCTCTCCGTTGGGTAGGCCTTCCTTCCAACCTCCGGTGGCTTCCATCTTGAAGCGCAGACTTTATGAGATTTCTCTGAGAGACATTTCTGTGCGAGCGGGCATTGTGTCAGGAGCGTGGAGCTACTTTGCTGATCGGACAGACCTAGAGTGCAGAAACTGTGTCAAATCCAGGCTGGGGTCCCAACAAGTCGGCTTTTATGAAACAGGGTTGACCAACACGGCAGATTTACAGAGAAGGAGAGATGTCTCGTACGAGACAATGGATGTCTCGTACGAGGCATCTAACCTAACAGTTAGACTTGCAGTTTTTAATCCTATTGGTCGGATGGAATTTAATCCATTTTGAGAGGTTACTACTCTAGTTCGTCCTGGAATAGTGGATTATGTCACCCTAGAATATGAGCCCCTTGTTTTTCACCTGTATTGCACTCTCCCAAACGGACAATTCGGGCTAAGGTCCCATATTCTCATCGGAATCCACCATTCAATTAACCAAACCTAAGTGATTCCGTAGTTGTTTTTCACTTTGTTAAACAACGCATTAATGCAATCAAACCTTGTGAATTTTAAGGGACAACCGAAAGGGACATGTTGAACGGTGCGGTTGAAACTAAGCCAAAATGGCATCCACAATCCCGCACAGAATAATGAAAGTAGGAAAACACAAGCTCGGATTTCCGTAGAGAGGTTCTCCATTCTTTCAAAATCCTTTGTTCAACATTTTACTGAAGGGACATTCGTCATATTCACAAGGGAGGATTATAGATTGTAAAGATGCGTTATCTTGGTCAAAGATTAAAACAACCCTAAGAATCGAACCGACCGGTCTCGAGAAGTGTCTTATTATCTAGTATGTATGCATGAGGTTGATGCAAGGCTTACGGCTAAGGCTCCCCATGAACACAGTCTAGGAGCGTGTCATGGAGTGGGTACACCGTCTTTGGAGAGACCGGCGAGGGCCATTCGTTAGAATGGGGGTGCTGACCGACATTCGTCCTCCGATTGGGACCCGAGTTTATAGGGTATGTAGTGAAATTAATCTACATGCGTGCACGTGTGTGAGAGTCAAGATCTAGGTGTCAAAGATAAAATAGAGAGTTTTTTTTTTAAAGCAAAAATAAAAACATGCAATGGCCGGGCCAAGTGGCTGCCTACGTTTCCCTCTTGTGGAGGAACTCAAGCCGTCGTAGTTCACACATAAAGCAAACGCATGTAAAGCAAGGAATGAAACAAATAGCAAGTACTCCTGCAAAACAAGGGTTAGCCTTATGATATATGGGGAGTTTTTTCGTCGTTAGGGAGGTCCTAAGACTCAAAAACAGAGGGGAGAGCGGATCTGAAACCCTCTGTACATGTTTGAATCGAATGAAAATCCTTTTTCAAACTAGAGAGTCAGATCAGCTGGGCAGAGCTGAGATGTCTCGTACGAGACAAGGGATCCCTCGTACGAGGCATCTCAGTCGGGGAACAGATTCAGTACAAAATGCAGAATTTTGAAACAACGATGATTTCTTTCGACGCAAGTCTAACCCACTTACTGTGGTCATCCCCAGCAGAGTCGCCACTGTTTGCGTGCGGGTTTTATTTTTGGTTGTTGTTCTTGAGGCGGTTTTTGTCCTTCAATTTACCTTTTTAATTGAGAGTCACCACCATGTTGTTGTCGGAACATGGACCGAGATATCTGGATTCGGGGGTTAAGTTATGAATTGAGAAGGTCAAGGAGCACCCAATTCACCCAATCTAGGATTGGTCTTGCTAAGAAATCATCATCATCGTTTCGAAATTATGCAAAATGTATGCAAAAGGAAAATAAACAAATAAATAATTGCTTATTTATTTGGGATGTCAGATCATGTACTTCGAGACCATCTCCATGAATTGGAGAGGCTCTAGGCTGATCCTTTTGATGGGATCACACTACTTTAAAGAAAAAGAAGGAGATGAGAAGGTAGAAAACAATGAGTTTTACCTAAGCGTTCTTCAAGAATCCTATGGATGGCCTTGACTAAAGGCCTTGAATCTCCAATGAACTTGACTTGAATGGTGTGGTGAGGGTTTGAATTTCGTGGGTGAGGGAGAGGGACTGATTTTAGGGACCTCTTTGATCAGATTTAGAGTGGTTGTGTGTGAATAAGGAGTCTACCCTTTTTTCGGTTAAAGAACCTTTATATTTATAGGAGTTTTAGACCTAGGGTTTTGGCCAAGAAGGTAAGTTGTGGTGGGAATCCAAGACTTGATTCTCACAGAGGTATTTTTGGACTCTAGGATCGTCCATTAGGTTTTCCCGGATTGCTTAAGTGTTTTCCAAGAAAAGGGGTTAAGATCAACAAGAAAACTGACCAAAAACCCGACTGTCAAGGGGGATGTCTCGTACGAGACATTAATGTCTCGTACGAGGCATCTCAGTGCTGGAATTCACTCTTTTACCTCTGCAGTAGTTTTAATGTTCATTTTGGCCCCTGACTAACAGAGTCAGTCAGAAACTTAACGAAACATGTCCAACTTAATGAGTTTCGACCCAAATCAAAGGTGAGACACAGAAGTAGTGTGATCATAAATGAATGTCCAAAATGGGGTGTCTACACTTACCACAAAAACTATCAAACTATTTAAATTAATTTGTAAAATTGCTGTTACATTTTACAATAAAAGTTTAAAGACTGAACTGTTACTTTTTTTCATAAAAACGTGTTACATTTTAAACGCAAGCAGCTCAATTTTTTTGTGTGTGTGTTAAAAAGTATGTTTTAAAAAAATAAATTCAAACCATATCATGACCTATCTAGTTTGATTCGTCTCGTCGAGACGAGCACAAACAATATTTTTAGATCTTTTTCATCGACTTCAAAATCTCAAAAATATTGCATTTTAAAGTTATTGTGATTTTTTTTTTCATATCGCGCCACGGGGAGAGATTTGAGAAGGCACGCTTTTGACTAGGCAGACGCTGACATAAGCAGCGCGGGTGGGTTGGCTAATTGATAGATGAGGCGACCCATGGCATGGAGGATCCATCTCATGTGGTGAGACGGTCTCACATGAGTTTTTGCCTTCAAAATATTGGTCTTTTTAAGTTTTTCATTTTGTTTTAAAATGTAAGTCATTTTGGTCTTTTACTTTTATCTGTGAATACAATTACTATTTCATTTAATGATAATAATAAATATTATCATAACCAACAAGACTGAAAATATTTTAAAAGCTAAAATCTATACTTATACTCCCTCCGTCCCGGAGTAAGAGTCTCACCCCTCATTTGCACGCTTATTAATAAATATTGGATGTGATGTAAATGTTGTGAGTGTAAAAGTAAAGCATGAGAGAGAATGAGTAGGAGAATAGTGAATTGATTGGTGTTGTGAGTATAAAAGTAAAATAGGAGAGAGAATGAGTGGGGTAAATAGTAAATATTCTTTGCCATTTTAGGAATGAGACTCTTACTCTGGGACGGACCAAAAAGGAAAATTGGACTCTTACTCTGGGACGAAGGGTGTAGTATTTTTAAAGTTGGTGAAAATAACCCTGGGTATGACACGTAAGCAACAAAATGGTTTTTCTTGATTGTGAGGCTTCCATGTAGGATGACTGTTTAAATTCCAAAATCTTTTGACATTCGGCTACCTAGGTATTAATATTAGTTAATAACAATGAGTATGATACTAGGTACTTTTGAATTAATTTTCTATTTATATAAGTTCTATAGAAAACATATATCAATAGAAGAGTCTTCAATAAGAATATATAAGTATCTAATATAACTCATACTCTTATATATATAAAATAAGAGTGTAGACTAGGTAGGGTGTCGCGACCCGAGGTCCTATATGGTACCTCGAACCAGGTGCGTGAACCCTGCTATAAGACCAACATAATCCATAAACATGTCGATTACAAAACCACATCGGCTACACAAAAGCTGGAACCATACTATGATAATACCAAGAAACAACACCTCAACAAGATTTTAGCTCGGAGACAAACACCACGCATGCTAAAGAAAGAACGACTGGTAATATATACACACGGCTGTGCTAAAGTCCACAGTCTAACTATAAGCACCATTGGTTCTACCCAAAAGACAACAGTATTTACATAACACTGTACAATCACGGCCTCACCAAAAGAAAAATATTAAACACTATAAACCCCAAAACAAAAACTACCTGAAGCTCCTCATCGACCTACGAATTCAACGATGTGCCTCCCCAGCTCACCGCGATCTAATGAAAACAAAAAGAAAGGAAGGGGTGAGTCGAAACCCAGTAAGTTATTAAATGCAGCAATATGGCATGCTAGTATGCGACATACAATTACACTTAACATAGAGAATCAGTCAAGATAATTTCACATCTTTCACCAGATATAACTAACCACATAATAAGCTATATAGTAAACACGAGAAAAGGATACAGTATCAGGAAAACTGTAACGACCCCAAAACCCGACACTATTTTTTAAAATAAATTAAGCTTGTGTGTATTTTGTGTTGCATATCATTTCTTGTCTAGCATTTCTTACTTGATTATTTGTGTTAGTTTTAATTTATTAGATTAGTATAATTTAGGAGGTAATTGATTAAAGTTGAAACCTTAGGGGCCTTGGTGAAAGTTAGAGTTAAGGGGCTTAGTTGTTTATAATGGAACTAGGAGGAGCCTAAGTGAAACTTGTAAAAATCAAAGTCACTCTTATCCTCACCATCTCTCTCTGCGTTTTTCATACACACATAACATTAACTTTCCCAAAATTTCTTTCTCTCTGTCCATGGAAAACAAGGTAAAGTTCTTACTTATTTTGATTTTATTACTTTTAATTAATCCTTCGTTCTAAAATCCGACTTCACCTAAATGTTCAGGGTGTTGAGTAGATCAATTATAGCCGATTAGAAAATATTTTCATCTATACTTTCTCGGTAGTAGGTAAGTTACTATTCCCCTTTTTATTATTAAAATGTTCATATATGTTATATGTGATACTTGACATGGTAATTGTCGCTTTGTAATGAGTATTGAAGTAACTTGTTATGAGTTGTGTTGAAGAGGCTATTTTGAGTGTTGTTGAGTTCTGAACTTGACACAATTGAGTTAGATAAAAGTTGGGATAGTACTTTTGAGACGGTGAAATAGAAGGAGTATAAAAGAATTCAGTTTTGGCCTTCGAGGTGTGTTGGGCGGCCGCCCAAATAGGGCGTGCGGCCGCACATCTATCTGAAAGATTTTGGTCATGGTCTGGGTGTTTTTGGGCGGCCGTACAGTCTGGTGTGGGCGGCCGCACAGGGAGCTGAGAAACTGAAATGTTCCAATTTAGTTGAGTTGTGGTTCAATCTTGGTCTAGGTCTTAGGTGATATCCTAGGGTACCTAGATGGTTATTGTGGAACACAAAAAGAGTATGATTGGTCCATTTGTGATCTAATATGGAATGATGTAACCGTTTAGGTTCATTTTGGGGTTGTACATCTTTATGATGCTTACGTAGGATTTCCTACTTTGAAATCCTTTGCAAGTTTAGCAAGTGTGCATTTTGTCTTGATGAGGTTTCTTTTCTGGGGCATGTTGTTTCGAATAAAGGGATATCTGTTGATCCTTCTAAAATTGAAGCCATTGTTAATGGGAAGAGGCCAGGAACAGTAACTGAAATTCGAAGTTTCTTGGGTTTAGTGGGGTATTATCGAAGATTCATTGAGGGGTTTTCAAGAATTGCTACACCATTGACTCAATTTACTCGGAAAAATGTACCGTATGTGTGGAATGAGAAATGTCAAATCAGTTTTGAATAATTAAAGAAGAGGTTGACCACTGCTCCTATTCTTGCATTGCCTAATGGGAGTGATGACTTGGTTATTTAAAGTGATGCTTCAAAGGAAGGTTTGGGGTGTGTATTGATGCAAAATGGGAAGGTAATTACGTATGCTTCGAGGAAGTTAACTCCTAGTGAACAGAATTATCCGACTCATGACATGGAACTTGCTGCGATTGTTTTTGCGTTACATAAATGGAAGCATTATCTTTATGGAGCAAAGTTTGAAATTTTCACAGATCACCAGAGTTTGAAATATCTTTTCTCTCAGAAGGAATTGAACAACAGACAGCGTAGATGGATGGAGATTCTGAAGGATTATGATTGTACCATTTCTTATCATCCAGGCAAGGCAAATGTGGTTGCAGATGCTATTAGCAGGAGGTCATATGTAGCTTCATTGATGGTTCGAGAATGGAAGATGTTAGAGGATGCATGAGATTGGTGTCCTTATGAATCGAAGCATGGAGCTATATTTGCGAATATTTAGGTATCGCCAACCTTTATTCAACAGATAAAGGATGTTCAAAAGGATGATCCCGGGTTAATGAAGATAGTGGATAAAATCAAGGATGGAAAGTTTGAAGATTTCTCTCTTAGTTCTGAAGGAGTATTGAGTTATAGAGGTCGATTATGTGTGCCTAACATTGATGGGATCAAATGCCATGTTCTTGATGAGGGCCACAAGTCCAGATATACCATTCATCCCGGGAGTACAAAGATGTATCAGAATTTGAAGCAACAATTTTGGTGGAATAATATGAAGCGGGAAATAGCATATTATGTGTCAAGGTGTCTAACTTGTCAACAAGTTAAAGCCGAACATCAGAGATCTGCAGGTTTACTTCAACCTTTAGAGATACCGGAGTGGAGGTGGGAGCATGTTACGATGGATTTTATAACTAGATTGCCTCGTACTTGTGGAAAATTTGATGCAGTTTGGGTAATCGTGGATAGATTGACAAAGTCTGCTCATTTCTTACCTATTGATATTAGCTATTAGATGGAGAAGCTTGCGACTTTGTATATTCATGAGATTATGAGATTGTATGGAGTTCCAGTTAGTATTGTGTCAGACCGTGATCCCAGGTTTACTTCCCAATTTTGGCAGGCATTTCAAAAGGCATTGGGTACAGATTTGAGATTTAGTACGACGTTTTATCCTCAAACTGACGGCCAATCCGAAAGAACAATTCAGATTCTTGAAGATATCCTACGGGCTTATTCAGTTGACTTCTCAGATTCTTGGGATACTCATCTACCACTTGCCGAGTTTGTCTATAATAACAGTTATCAGTTGAGTATTGTGATGGCTCCTTATGAAGATTTGTACGGAAGGAAGTGTAGGTCTCCTATTTGTTGGGATGAAGTCAGAAAAGCCAAACTTTGGGGTATTGATATGGCTCATGATTCGGTTGAAAAGGTCAAGCTTATTCGGGATCGATTGAAAACTGCTCAAAGTAGACAAAAGAGTTATTCCGATTATAGGAGGCGAGATCTTGAGTTCCAGTTGGGTGAATTTGTGTTTTTGAAAGTTTCTCCAAAGGTGGGAATTAGGAGGTATGGTAGAAAGGGTAAACTGGCTCCAAGGTATATCGGACCTTTTGAGATTGTGGAAAGGGTTGGAAATCTTGCTTATCATCTTGCATTGCCACCTTCTCTAGGCAAGATGCATAAGTGTGTTTCAAGTTTCAGCGCTTCGTAAGTATGTGTATGACCCATCTCATGTGTTGTCTGAAGTACCGGAAGAGATTGAGCCAAATATGTCTTACGAGGAGCAACCAATTCAGGTGATCGATACCAAAGTCCAAGAGTTGAGAAACAAAAGTATTCCACTTGTTAGAGTGGTGTGGAGGAATCATAACGTTGAAGAGTCGACTTGGGAACTTCAGGAAGAGATTGACCGAAAGTATCCGTGGTTATTTGATCATCTTGGTAAGTATCTTTAAAATTCGGGTCGAATTTTTTTTAAGGGGGAGTGACTGTAACGACCCCAAAACCCAACACTATTTTTTTTAAATAAATTAAGCTTGTGTGTATTTTGTGTTGCATATCATTTCTTGTCTAGCATTTCTTACTTGATTATTTGTGTTAGTTTTAATTTATTAGATTAGTATAATTTAGGAGGTAATTGATTAAAGTTGAAACCTTAGGGGCCTTGGTGAAAGTTAGAGTTAAGGGGTTTAGTTGTTTATAATGGAACTAGGAGGGTGTAAGGATCCCGTCCTCGGGGCGAAACAAGCAAACTTCGCACGAGGACAAAATGCCAAACACGGGAACCGGTCAAATTTAACGGAGTCGCCACATTTTGTTAATTTTAAACCCAACAAAATGACAAAGGTTTGAGTTCAAAAGTTCGGAGGTCAGGTTACAACTTGGGAGGATTTTTTACGTCCTCTCAAGTTGCCTCGGACAAAGCCGAGTCTCCCTAAGTTTGTTAAAATGTGCATATGTGTGTGTGTGTATTTAACGAAAAAATTCTGTCGTTGATTTTATTTGAGAAAACTTGACTGAAAAAGGGGCCTTGAGTGATAAGATAAAGGTCAGAGGGCAAAACAGACAATTTTGCCCTCCTGCCTAAAGTAGCCGTACGGCTGGAGGAGGTAATTCTGGGGTTTTACAGTTTGCTCAAGAACAGTCCAGTTCAGAACAGAAACAGGGTATTCTGTCTGAAGCTGGACAAACTGTTTGTGATCCCAGTTTGCAAGAAATCATTTTACAAGTTTTATAACATCATTCCTATGCTAAATGATCATCACTTGGTTCCCCCAAACAAGTATTTGGGTGTGATCATGAGCAATCATAGGATTAAATCAAGAAAGTTGATGAATGTCCCCTTTGGACCAAAGTTGGTCATTTGGTGAATAAAGATTGGAACTTTATCACCAAGATGACATCTTTATGACTTAAAATCCTTCCAAGAGTCAAAATAACACATAAATATTGAATCTTTATGACCCAAAAGTGGGATTTTGAGGCTAAACCAAAGAGGAAAGTGATGGACACTAAGGTTCCACCACCCTCATGATTATCATGGCCAAACAAGCATAACATTTAAATGAATAAGGAATGTAAATGACAATCAACAAGTCTATGAGTGTCTAGGTTTAGAACCTCTTCCATACAAGGTATGGAGGGCACCTTTGAACTTCTCATAGCTTGGACAAGATAGTAATGTAATAGATAGATATATAGTGCTTGATAATGGACAAGTCTTGCAAGAAACAAAAGGTGCTTGAAATGGAAAAGTCTTTGCATGAATGAAGAATAAATACATGTATAACCAAGATATAAGAAAGAAAATAGGAGTAAGATGAAGAGAAAGGAGGGGGGAGGTGGCTTTACCTATGATGGTTAAGGCCAATCTTCCTTTCTTCTCTCCTTTTTTGGTTTGTGATCACTCTCACTCTTACTCTGTGGTAATTCCAGCAGAGTGACCTCTCTAATGTGTATTTCTCCCCCCTGAAATGATCAGCAAGGGGTTCTATTTATAGGGACTGAGGGCGTCCAAACCAGCCGTACGGCTAGGCCCCTCTAGTTCCTAAATCATCCGTACGGCTAAGCCTGGCGAGCTTCTAGATTTTTCCAATTTTATACCAGAGTAGTCCTGTAATTTATAGCCTATCCTAGGGAGGTCCTGGCCTATTATCTTATCCCTGAAACGGTGCTAAGGCTACCTCTAAGATAGGTCGGTTTCAGATTGGGGTACTTACAGAGGGGCCTAAGTGAAACTTGTAAAAATCAAACTCACTCTTATCCTCACCATCTCTCTTTGCGTTTTTCATACACACATAACATTAACTTTCCCAAAATTTCTTTCTCTCTGTCCATGAAAAAGAAGGTAAAGTTCTTACTTATTTTGATTTTATTACTTTTAATTAATCCTCCGTTCTAAAATCCGACTTCACCTAAATGTTCAGGGTGTTGAGTAGATCAATTATAGCCGATTAGAAAATATTTTCATCTATACTTTCCGGTAGTAGGTAAGTTACTATTCCCCTTTTTACTATTAAAATGTTCATATATGTTATATGTGATACTTGACATGGTAATTGTCGCTTTGTGATGAGTATGGAAGTAACTTGTTATGAGTTGTGTTTAAGAGGCTATTTTGGGTGCTGTTGAGTTCTGAACTTGACACAATTGAGTTAGATAAAAGTTGGGATAGTACTTTTGAGACGGTGAAACAGAGGGAGTATAAAAGAATTCAGTTTTGGCCTTCGAGGTATGTTGGGAGGCCTCCCAAATAGGGCGTGTGGCCGCACATCTATCTGGAAGATTTTGGTCATGGTCTGGGTGTTTTTGGGCGGCCGCACAGTCTGGTGTGGGCGGTCGCACAGGGAGCTGAGAAACTGAAATGTTCCAATTTAATTGAGTTGTGGTTCAATCTTGGTCTAGGTCTTAGTTGATATCCTAGGGTACCTAGATGGTTATTGTGGAACACAAAAAGAGTAGGATCTGTCCGTTTGTGATCCAATATGGAATGATGTAACCGCTTAGGTTCATTTTGGGGTTTTATATCCTTATGATGCTTTCGTAGGATTTCCTACTTTGAAATTCTTTGCTTGAGAAATGTGTTTAACACACATGTTTGTTGGGCTCTTTATGGGAAGTTTATCATCTTTATGATGTGCTTAGTATGGTTCCCTATTTTGGAATCATACACCGATTGTGTAACGACCCAAACTTTCACATAATAGATAAATTCCATAAACTAGGGAAAATCCCAAACGTCAACATAAATTCAAAACCAACGTTACCATTCAACGGCTAGTTTACTTAACCATAATTCAAACAGTGCAGAAGCATAACTAATATTTAAATCCTAACGGCTAGTACAACCCACTAGCTCAACACAAAACAAATTAATGTCTTAAACTCTTCAAAAACCTCGGACTGCCCTTCCTTGCAATCCATCTAGATCCTTAGTCTTCACCTGGGAAAAATAATATAAGAAATGGGTGAGCGAACAATGCTCAGTAAGTTCATACGGGATCTCTCCGGGTACTAAGAAGAGGTGATCGAAAGAACGGAGCCAAACAATATATTTCAATGAAAGGCTAACATCAATAAGCTTTAACTATACTTATACCAAATACAGTTATCATATTCAAAGAATTATGGCCCTAGTACAAGTTCGTCAATTCCATAGTTTCATACATCACCTTTTCAGGGTGTCGAGAGACCTTACACCTCCTCACGGTGCTCCCTCATTAAGTTCGATCATGATCATTAAGCCACTTCATCAAGCAGCGTTTACGCCTAATTCTTTTCAATCAAATTAGACTATCTTAATTAGCCCTTTTTACTCAGACTAATTCTAGCTAAGCCCTTTTCAATCAGACTAAGCCAACTGCACCTGTTTCAATTAGATACAGCCATATTCCACAAAGTATTCAAGGTACAAGAATACATAAATAATTTCAATTCACTTAGATACCCTATGAACAACACATATCACGGGTAAGAAAATCAAAAGACGTTATATCAACATCGGAGTTCAAATGCTACCGGCCATTAGTAGCTGCACTTTGAAAGAATCAAGAGAATCCTACTTTGAAGGATGAATCTCAAATACTTAAGGAACGTAATCCCTTGCCTTGGATTTTCGTTATTCCACTTAGCAAACCTCGTGCACGAATCTACAATCATGCATAAAATAGTCTTAGGACAAGTAATACTATTTACTTCCGTCCCCAAATACTTTTCTTTTACTTTCTTAACCTTATGGGTTTATCTTCTTAGACCCCTTTTAAGGTTGATATTCATTCTAGGGTTTGTACTACCATTTATTTGTATTCCCAAAATACCCTTTTTAGTTTACCAAAATACCCTTAGGGTTTTATTGTTTCTATTCCCAATTAATATGTTTTAGGGTTCCATTATACCCACCAAAACACTATTCACAGCTTCACTATTCACAGTTTACTATTCACAGTTTACTATTCACAGTTCACAATTCACAGCATGCACTATTCACAATACACAAACTGGTTTTACCTTTAAAAACACACACACACACACACACGCATAACATACATACACACACACACACACACACACACACACATACAGCCGCACACATACACACACACACGGCACACACATACACTGCCCAACACACACACGCACACACATATACACCCTAATCAAATCCCTTCTCAAATATCAATCTTATAAACCCTAGTTCATCTTTAGGGTTAGGGTTTCAAATCCGATTTCATACTTTTCTACGTGGCTAAATGGAGGATCAAAGCTTAGAGGGTAGTGTTTTTACCTTAATCGCTTCCCTCTCCTCTTCTCTTCTTCTTCTTCTTCTCCCTTGCCCGATCTCTCTCTCTCTCTTGCGGCTCCTCACTGCCGCTTCTCTCTCTTATTCCCGTTCTTTTCTTTTTGGTGATATAATAATTAGTTTTAGGGAATAAAATGTTTATATATACTAGAGTTCCCAATTTCCTAAAATAAAAGGATTCCTAACCTTAATTGGGTTTTGAAATACTTGGGCTCAAAGTTTAAACCCAACTCTTACTCTTAATTAAATAAGCCCAAATAAGAAATAATAAAGAGTTTTACTAAAATAAAATAATTGGCCAAAAATCCGGTTATTACATTCTTTCCTCCTTAAAAGAGTTTGGTCCTCCAAACTAAACGTACCTTAATCAGAAAATAGGGCGGGATATGCCACTCGCATCTCGCTCTCGAGCTCCCACGTAGCTTCTCTTTATGTATGGTTGCTCCATTGTACTTTCACATAAGGAATCACTCTCTTCCTTAGGATTTGATCTTTCCGATCTACTATCTTTACAGGTTCCTCATCATAACTCAAATCAGCACGAACCGGATCGGGAATGTACTTCCATAACATTGACACATGAAATACGATGTGAACTCCAGCTAGCACAGGTGGTAAAGCTAACTTGTAAGCTACCATCCCAACTCGTTCTAAAATCTCAAATGGTCCCACATATCTAGGGCTTAAATTGCCGTGAATGCCAAACCTCATGACTCCCTTAGTTGGTGAAATCTTTAAAAACACATGATCGCCCAATTGAAATTCTAAATCGCGCCTTCGGAGATCTGCATACGACTTCTGTCAACTTTGAGCGGTCAATAACCATTTTCGAATTTGTTGAACCTTATTTGCTGTCACTTGGATCAGTTCCAGTCCAGTTAACTTTCTCTCACCAACTTCATCCCAGCAAGTAGGTGATCTACACTTCCTTCCATACAATGCCTCGTACAGTGCCATTCCGATACTAGCATGAAAACTATTGTTCTACGCGAATTCTACAAGCGTCAAATGTTCGTCCCATGTTCCTTGCCAGTCCAACGACGTAGCTCTCAACATATCTTCTAGAGTCTGAATAGTCCTTTCTGACTGTCCATCTGTCTGTGGGTGAAAGGTTGTACTCATTGCCAAATCCGTACCCAATGCTTGTTGTAGACTCTTCCAGAATTTCAACGTAAACCTCACATCTCTATCAGACACTATCAAAACTGGTATTCCATGTAATCTCACAATTTCATCAATATACAACTTGGCCAATTTTTCTAACGAATCATTCACCTTAATTGCTAGAAAGTGAGCCGACTTCGTAAGCCTATCCACAATAACCCAAATTGCATTGTAGCCTCTCAACGTCTTTGGTAATCCTACTACCAAATCCATAGCTATATGTTCCCACTTACACTCCGGAATAGGAAATGTCTGTAGTAATCCTGCCGGTCTCTGGTGTTCACTTTTCACTTGTTGACACACCAAACACTTTGATACAAACTCGGCTATATCTCCTTTCATATTGTTCCACCAGAACGTCTCTCTCAAGTTTTTATACATCTTCGTAGTTCCAGGATGTATGGAGAATCTTGAACAATGAGCTTCCTTCAAAATCTCCCTCATAATATCTTCATTGTCTGGCACCCATACCCTAGATTGGTACCTCATGATTCCATCTTCTCCCACACGAAAGTCTTTTGCCTTTCCCTTAGCGATACTCTCATGTACTTTCATTACTTCGTCAATTTCTTGTGCTTTTTTAATTCTAACCATAAGCGTTGGCTGAGCACTCATTTGAGCTAAATAACCCTTCACTTGCACTTCCATGCTTGAAATCTCAATGCGGTTCCACACTTTCCTCCTTAGAAATTAGCGTCACTAGCGTCCTATGGTTCTTTCTACTCAATGCGTCTGCTACCTTATTAGCCTTCACAGGGTGGTACAAAATCGTACAATCATAATCTTTCAATAACTCCAACCACCTTCTTTGTTGCATATTAAGTTCATTCTGGGTGAATATATACTTAAGGCTATTGTGATCCATATAAATCTGACATGTCACCCCATACAAGCAGTGCCTCCATATCTTCAATGCAAACACCACTGCAGCTAACTCTAGATCATGGGTTGGATAATTCTTCTCATGGTTCTTCAATTGCCTAGATGCGTAAGCTATAACCTTTTCATTCTGCATCATCACGTAACCTAGTCCTTTAAGTGAAGCATCACTATATATTACAAATCCATCTGATCCAGACGGTAAAGAAAGAACTGGTGCGGACACCAATCGTCGCTTCAATTCCTCAAAACTCTTTTCACATTCTTCTGACCAAACAAATTTTGCTCCTTTCTGAGTTAACTTCATCAATGGCACTGACAACTTTGAGAAACCTTCTACGAATCTCCTATAGTAGCCAGCCAAGCCTAAGAAACTCCTTATCTCACTTACCAAAGTTGGTCTTTCCCAATCCACAATAGCTTTTATCTTTGTTGGATCCACGGCAATCCCATCCTTTGACACTACATGACCTAAGAATGCCACTTTCTCCAACCAAAATTCACATTTCTTGAATTTAGCATATAACTTTTGCTCTCTTAAGATTTGCAATACTAGCCTTAAGTGCTCTTCATGCTCTTCCTTAGTCTTTGAATACACCAAAATATCATCAATGAATACAATCACACATTTGTCTAAGAACTTCTAAAATATTCTATTCATAAGCTCCATGAATGTTGCTGGTGCGTTAGTCAACCCAAATGGCATTACTAAAAATTCATAATGACCATATCGCGTTCTAAAGGCCGTCTTAGATATATTTTCCTTCTTTACTCTCAGCTGATGATAACCAGACCTCAAATCTATCTTCGAGAAGTAGCACGCTCCACGAAGTTGGTCAAACAAATCATCTATTCTGGGCAACGGGTATTGGTTCGTTACCGTCTCATGGTTCAATTCATGATAGTCGATACATAATCTCATCGACCCATCCTTCTTCTTCACAAACAATACCGGTGCACCCCATAGTGATACACTTGGTTTAATCAAACCCTTATCTAACAACTCTTGTAGTTGCTCCTTCAATCCCTTCAATTCAGCCGTTGCCATCATATACGGCGCTTTCGATATTGGTGTGGTCTCTTGTACTAAATCGATGGAAAATTCCACTTCTCTCTCTGGTGGTATCCCTGGTAGATCTTCTGGAAACACATCTTTAAAATCTTTAATCACAGAAAGGAATTCTATGGTTATTTCTTTCTGGTCTGTAGCACTCACGTATGCCAAAAACCCCTTGCACCCTTTCCTTAACAACTTACGAGCCTTTATTACTGATATAAGGTTCGACCTTGTTCTAAGTTTCGTTCCCCGAAAACAACATTCTTCTCCAGACAATAACCTGAAGTGAACTTCTTTCTTAAAGCAATCCACATGGGCATGGTATGCAGCTAACCAGTCCATTCCTAAGATTACATCAAATTCCCCGACCTCCAAACTAATGAGATCAACTTCAAACTCCTTTCCGTCCAATTTCAAGGGACAATTCTTATATACAGACGTAATAGGGATATAATCTTTCGTTAAGGTATCTACTATCAAAGAGTTTTCTAACGCCTCAAGAATCAATTTAATTTTCTTAGCTAAGCAAGTACTTATCACAGAATGCGTAGCTCCAGTATCAATTAACGCACGAACATTACGAGAATATAATTGAATCATACCTTCCACGAGATCATTGGTGGCTCGTGCATCCTTGGCTGTCATGGTAAATATACGTCCATTACCTTCACCATTCCCTTTGTTGTTATTCCTTTCTCCTTGAACTCCAGTTTCCTTCTTTGGTTCTGGGCATTTCCATTGCGGATGTCCCACTTTATCGCAATTAAAGTACTTCTTTTCCTTGTACCAGCATTCATCTGTCTTGTGTGTCCCATCACAGATTTGACACTTCTCCTTAGGACCTTGCCCTTTAGTATCACCTTTCCTTCCATCCCTTCAGTTTCCTTGACCTCTATTTGGGTACTTATTCACCGCATTATCCTTCTCGCGATCATCGTTAGTCTTACGCTTATTGCCTTCATCACGGTTCCAATTTCCCTTGGTTGGCTCTTTTTCAGTGGATTTCTTTTTCTCCTCCTTCTTGTTGTGGTAGCTCTCCGCCTCTTTCTCTACTATCCTCACTCTGTCTAACACTTGATCATAAGTGGATAGCATCAACGGAGTGATTCGATAACGGATTCGGTCACTCAACCCAAATTCAAACTTGCGAGCCTTCTGCTCTTCATTGTCGAAAAACGCAGGGGAGAACTCCAACAACTCAGTGAATTTCTCACAATACTCATCCACTGTCATTTTACCTTGTGCCAGCGTCATAAACGCTGCCACTCGAGCATTTCGAACACTCATTGGATAATACTTTTCGTAGAATACTCGTTTAAACCTGTCCCAAGTAAACTCAGCATCTCCACGTGCAATAGCAGACCTCTTCTCGGCTTCCCACCATTTTAAGGCTTGCCCTTTCAACATAAACGTTGCAAATACCACTTTCCTCTCAGGCGTGCATTCTAGTGTCTCAAATATCTTCTCCATGTATTTTACCCAATCCTCGGGATTTTCCTTATTCGTACCAGAAAATGACTCTGGGTTCCTCTTTTGGATTACTTCCAATTGATCTCTTAATGGAACTTGCGGAGCTTATTGCTGCGGTTGAGTTAAAGTCGCCATAACTTGACCAATCCCAGCCACTGTTTGGTTCAAAGTTTGCAGTAAATTCGCCATATTAGGATCAGCTTGTCCATTGTTGTTCCCAGCGTTGTTAGCGTTCCTTCTATTACCCCTTCCAGACATCTGGTTAAGATCACACTCTTGTTAGTTTCATGGGTAAATGCTATCACTCACGCCACACAAGCATTACTACTATGCTTAATGCTTTTATAAAAGGCCGTCCCCAAAAGACGTAATAATTTTCATATAAGATCAATTCACTAGATCTCTAGTCATTTCAATAGACAATTCCTCTTCAAGAAGTCATTTCACTAGACTCTTACCTATTAATCATAGGTCGATTCACTAGACCTACTTTCATTCATATTTGGCCGTCTTATTAAGCCAATTACTTTTATACTTAACCGTTTCAATTGGTTATTTTCATTCTTGTTTCGATCATTTTACTAGACCAAAACTTATTTCACTTGGCCGTTTCAATAAGCCAATTCTACTTATGATCTTTTCATTTGATCAATACTATTTTGTTCTAACTAGTTCACACGCCATAAACTTAAGAACAAAACAGTTAATAAAGCCACTTGCTTAAATAAATCATAAACTTTTATTAATAGAATCTTCTTGGAATAAAATATCAAAACAAAATAAATTTGTAGTATTCTCTAAACAAAAACTAGCTATCAATGCTATGAAATATAAATAAAAAAAAAATCTATGTCTCATCTTCAATAATGAATTATCTTCCTAGGTCTTCCTCTAGGCCTTCCACTTGGGGCTTTCGGTGCTTTCCTTGAGCCTCTTGGCCTTCCTCTTGGCCTACGAACCGGTACCTCTTCCAGTTCTTCATCATCCTCAATCATGGTTGGGGCGGCTTCACTGCCCTCCACTATGATATCAATCTCTATGGATTCCTCTTCAGCTACCAAGTTTTCCTCTATTGGGGCCTCATTGACTAGAGGGTTTCCTTGAACAGGGTTCGCGGCCATTTGTGCCTTAAGTTCCTTTAATTCATAGAAATATATACGTCCTTGATTCGCCACCAATACAGTATACTCCTCGTTATCAATTAGTTTTTCTCTGGTTTCTTCTAGCTCTCTTCTAGCCTCCTTATATGCATTGTTATCATACAGCAATCTTCCCATGACATCCTTTGTCTTTGCTCTTTGTTTCTCTACTCTCTTTAGTAGTCTTTTAGTCCCATGAACATACTTTTGAATCAACTTCTTACTCAGAACTCTATGTCTCCACATCATGGTAGCCCTGCTATGTCCGTCCATTTCCTACAATTAGACATAATCATTATTAGTATCACATACTTAAAAGGTGAATATCATCATTATAAATGGTGTATGAATGCTTAAAGAATCATCATTCTAATGTAACCTTTCAACACTTAAGTTTTACTCCAAGTGTTCATTCATGTTCCTCATACTCTCCAAGGAAAAACTTATCTTAGGTTCTTTCCTAAAATAGTAAGTTTCCATAAATATCTAGTTTGACTTAAGCAACCCTAGTCTTCCTAGAACGCTCAAATCAAACCTATTCAATATCAGAGTTCATATCCCTTAAACTCTAAAACCAGGCTCTGATACCAACTATAACAACCCAAACTTTCACATAATAGATAAATTCCATAAACTAGGGAAAATCCCAAACGTCAACATAAATTCAAAACCAACGTTACCATTCAATGGCTAGTTTACTTAACCATAATTCAAACAGTGCGGAAGCATAACTAATATTTAAATCCAAATGGATAGTACAACCCACTAGCTCAACACAAAACAAATTAATGTCTTAAACTCTTCAAAACCTCGGACTTCCCTTCCTTGCAATCCATCTAGATCCTTAGTCTTCACCTGGGAAAAATAATATAAGAAAGGGGTGAGCGAACAATGCTCAGTAAGTTCATACGGGATCTCTCCGGGTACTAAGAAGAGATGACCGAAAGAACGGAGCCAAATAATATATTTCAATGAAAGGCCAACATCAATAAGCTTTAACTATACTTATACCAAATACAGTTATCATATTCAAAGAATTATGGCCCTAGTACAAGTTCGTCAATTCCATAGTTTCATACATCACCTTTTCAAGGTGTCGAGAGACCTTACACCTCCTCACGGTGCTCCCTCATTAAGTTCGATCATGATCATTAATCCACTTCATCAAGCAGCGTTTATGCCTAATTCTTTTTCAATCAAATTAGACTATCTTAATTAGCCCTTTTTACTCAGACTAATTCTAGCTAAGCACTTTTCAATCAGACTAAGCCAACTGCACCTGTTTCAATTAGATACAGCCATATTCCACAAAGTATTAAAGTTACAAGAATACATAAACAATTTCAATTCACTTAGATACCCTATGAACAACACATATCACGGGTAAGATAATCAAAAGACGTTATATCAACATCGGAGTTCAAATGCTACCGGCCATTAGTAGCTACACTTTGAAAGAATCAAGAGAATCCTACTTTGAAGGATGAATCTCAAATACTTAAGGAACGTAATCCCTTGCCTTGGCTTTTCGTTATTCCACTTAGCAAACCTCGTGCACGAATCTACAATCATGCATAAAATAGTCTTATGACAAGTAATACTATTTACTTCCGTCCCCAAATACTTTTCTTTTACTTTCTTAACCTTATGGGTTTATCTTCTTAGACCCCTTTTAAGGTTGATATTCATTCTAGGGTTTGTACTACCCTTTATTTGTATTCCCAAAATACCCTTTTTAGTTTACCAAAATACCCCTAGGGTTTCATTGTTTCTATTCCCAATTAATATGTTTTAGGGTTCCATTATACCCACCAAAACACTATTCACAGCTTCACTATTCACAGTTTACTATTCACAGTTTACTATTCACGGTTCACTATTCACAGCATGCACTATTCACAATACACAAACACACACTATTTTCACCTTTAAAAACACACACACACACGCATAACATACACACACACACACACACACACACGGCACACACATACACTTAGGGATGGCAACGGGTCGGGTTCGGATCGGATCAGACCGTTTCGAATCCGATCCGAATTATGAAAATGTGTGACCGAACCGGATCCGATCCGAACTGCCATGATCCGTGATCCGATCCGTGCCCGATTGCTGCTCCGACCCGAGATCCGATCTGAATCCGCCCTTCCTTCCCAGAAACAACAACAGAGGCAACAAGAACCATGAACAGAGACGGAGGGAGTAATCTTTACTAACTAAAAAGAAAATTTTGATTTAAATTCTAACTTAAAAAGAGAAACTAAATCCAAATCCAGGAATTGAATCAACAACAGCGACTAAAAAGAAAAATTTGATTTAAATTCTAACTTAAAACTAAATCCAAATCCAGGAATTTGAATAAAACAGCGCCTAATTTGATTTAAATTCATCGCAGAGACGGAGGGAGTAATTTACCTTGGTAAAGGGCAGGTGATGCCGGCGAGTAGGCGACGGCGAGCAACGGCGACGGCGATGGTCTCCTGGCGACGTCGGCGAGGCTAGGGCATCGTGTTTCGTCAAGAGCGGCGTGCTTGCTTTGGTGAGTTTGGTCTTCCAGAGCCCTAATTTTAGTTTATATATCAATTCAAACGTTCAATCTACAACAATAGAAAGACAAATGAATTAAAAAAAAGTTAAATAATTCATTGTTCCTAAACTAAATACCCATTTTCTTTGTTAGTTAAGAATAATTTAAAACATTTTTAGAGACAAAAGTAGTATAATATACCTCATGATTGAGTTTTGAGCGATAGTATCACAAATGCATTACATTGCTTGGTTCGTTTATATGTGCAGCGTATAAAGGATAACCCGGGTAAACCCCAACCCACAGAAATCCGACCCACGACTCCATGACCCATAAGGAGCCGCTGGCTATAGCTAGGGTTTCTCTAGTTTCTTGTCTATCACTCCTTGTAGA
This sequence comes from Campanula takesimana, assembly GCA_026119855.1. Taxonomy (NCBI): domain Eukaryota; kingdom Viridiplantae; phylum Streptophyta; class Magnoliopsida; order Asterales; family Campanulaceae; genus Campanula; species Campanula takesimana. The sequence goes on from JAOWBW010000589.1 coordinate 129,875, forward strand.
TTATCTTCATAAATAGTGTATATATCTTCATTGTATCTAGATTAGGCAACTAGTTATTGTGTACCAAAATTAGGACTGTATCACTTGTCTATCACTCCTTCTCGTCAACCTCTCCCACTACCGCACCCTCACCCCACTCACTTATCTCACCTGGGCCTCTCAAATTACCTCCATCCTTTTTGGATTAGACCTCTTAAAATTTGTTGATGGCACCCATCCACAACCCGATGACAATCTCATCATCACCACTCCCGCGACTCCTGCCACCCCCAATGAACTGGCCAAACCAGCTGCCGCCACCACCACCACCAACCCTGCTTCCATCACATGGCGTCGCCAGGATCGTCTCATTCTTGGTGTCCTTATCGGTATACTTGATCCCACAGTAGCCCCTCTCTTCAACCAAGTCGCCACCTCTTGTGAGGCTTGGGATATCCTCAAAACTACCTATGCTAACCCATCTCACGGTCACAGACTCCAGATTAAAGACAACCTTGAAAACCTAACCAAAAACAACCTGTCCATCTCTGACTATATTCATGCAGTCAAATCCTATACCGACAAACTGGCCATCCTCGGAAAACCTATGGACCCCGAGGATATTATGGCCAAATTTCTCAAAGGACTTGACTACAAATCCTATAAACCTGTTATCGACTCCATCCGAGCCCGTGACACTCCTATCACCTTTGAAGCCCTTCATGAGAAACTAATTCACCATGAACTCACTCTAAAACAACATGAACCACTGTTGGATATGCTTATTATAAACCACTCCTATTACCTATATTTGATTGATCCCATAACCTTACTTTACTCTTTGTGGACTTTAGGATATATTGTAAGAAGTACTTGTACTTCATTTAGAATAGTCCACTTTATAGTTGAATAGGCTTAGCAGATTAGGACTCAATTTTTTCTAAGTCTGGAAAAATGAGGTAGGTCCTTTGCCTACCGCATGAAGACGCCTACCGCGGAACCAATGCTTGCCGCATATCCCAAGGTTACCTCATGCAATCCATCTTGCCGCATGGTTCCATCCTACCGCAAGTTAACTCTACCGCATGGAACCATGGTTGAAGAAACTCAAGTTTGTTCAAACTTAACCATGGTCACACGTGTGTCCTTACCTTGGTTAGTTTAGAACGTTGCAAATTCAAATTTCAAATTTGAATACAACTGTCATTTTAGTACAGTTGGACCACCATGACTCTGCAACAAAAGGACAACTCAGACTGAGCTCCAATTAGAAATCAACAGCTCATTGTCCTCCAAACTTGCCCTCCAAGAATTCAAACGGCTAGTTTCTCCTTCAAGGCTATAAATAGACTTTGAATTCTTCATTGAAGATAAGCTGAGATTCCAAGAGAGAAATTGCTGTTGAAATTCTTGGTGATTGAAGATCATACTCAAGATTTCCAGAATCCTTTGAATCTTCAAGCACTCAACCTTCAAGTCTTCAACAAATCTCCAGCAACCTTCAAGATCAAATCTCAAGCCTCTCAACACAAGATTCATTAGGCTCTAAAATCATATAGATTTCAAAGAGCTCTTGATTCTTACACACACTCACCCCGATTGATCAATCACATAGACTGAATCATTAGGGATACACTGGTCTAAGTCTAGGATTGTTCTTCATAGAAAATAGGAGTTAATTCAGTTCTTCATCTTTGTAATCTGTACTCAAGAGAATTAATACATCCTCCATTCAAAATCCAAGACTGACCATCTTGGTAAAGGACGTAGATCTTTTAACAGATCGAACCTTTCCAAATCATTGTGTCATTTACTTGCTGCACTTTACCTTTTTGCAAATTTACTTTAAGTCTTGTTCATCTTGTTCATATTGTTCTTCACTTGTTCATATTAATCTTGTTTGTCTTTTAGTGTTTATTTTTTCAGATTTAAGAACAATTGTGAATTGTGTTTGTTTGTCTACCTCATTGCCTTAGCTAAATTCTGACTAACTTATCATTTGCCTAAAACCTCTGAGACACAAGTTTTCAATCTCTCAACCTACCTCACCCCTATCTACCGCAGATCTGCCTACCGCAAACTCACCTACCGCATTATCTGCCTACCGCATTATACTTGTCTAAAATCAACTCAACTTGTTTTTAACGAAAACTTCCGCTGTGCATTTTATACTTGACCGCGTAGTTTTTATCTACCGCAAAATTCAAGTGTAAGCATAAAGATTGAATTTTGAAAAAGGGTTGAAATTTTAAATAGGCTATTCACCCCCCCCCCTCTAGCCTCTTTTCATACCCTTGTTGTGTCTCTGGGACCAACAAGTGGTATCAGAGCAAACACCTTTATAAAACTTCTGTTTTTCAAGCTTAACAGCTTGGGTGCCGATTCGAAATGGCAAGTCAAAAAACTATGGCAACGGTTAACTTCACTCACGTTCCAGCGTTCGACGAAGATAATTTTGACGTATGGAAGCACAGCATTCTAACTCAGTTCTACTCCATCGACGAGCAACTTGGTGATTGTCTTACCATTGGACCATACTTCCCAATGAAAGCTAATCCGGATCCAGAAACCAATGGTGCAAATCCGACTATCAAGAAACCAAAAGCTGAATGGACCGATGAAGAGAAAAGACTGGTTGGAATGGATGTGAAAGCAAAAAGTATACTTCTAAGCACCTTGAGTACGTCACAGCGTCGACAGATCATGGAATGTTCTACTGCAAAAGAACTTTGGGATGCAATTGAAGATTACATCGAAGGAGATCAAGCTTGCAAGGAAAGCAAAAAGTTTGCAATTCAAAGAAGATTCAACAACTTTGCTAAGATCCCCGGTGAATCACTTAGAGCCACTTACGATCGTTATTGTGAGATCGTGAGTACTTATACAGCACTCGGAAAGAAGCTTACCAAGAAAGAAATTAATGTTAATTTTCTTGCCGCTCTTGGTTCACAATATCTACACAAAGGAAACACTCTTGAAGATACCAAGCTACTAGATGAGATGTCTCTTAGAAGCCTCTATGCCAACCTCAAGGTCTTTGATATCAAGCTTAACAACATTGCTGAAATGGAAGGAAAAACAAAGAGCTTATCGTTGGTTGCTCAAAAGGAAGAAGTGATCGAGAAAGAAGATCCAAAAATCTCCACATCAGATTTACTTGATATGGATGATGATGATTTTGCTATGTTCGTGAAAAGATTCCAAAAGTTCAGAAAGACAGCAAGACCCGGATCAACAAGCAAAGCTCCAACAAGGTTTTCAAGGAGCAGCCCTTCAAAGAAGAAAGAGAACTTCAACTTCTCCAAGAAGAAAGACGATCTCGTATGTTTTAATTGCAGGAAACCCGGTCATTTCGCATCAGAATGCCCAATTCCCAAGTATGAGTATATGAAGAAGAAAAGCAACTTCAATCCAAGATACTCAAAGCAAAAGGGGATGGTTGCTGAAGAGGACTCTACCACAAAAGAGTTAGCTACATGGATAGAGTCAGACTCTGATGAAAGTGATGAGGATTCTGAAGAAGGTCACATTTGTTTGGTCGTTCAGTCCGATGATGAGGATGATAATAAAAGTCGTCGCTCACCAAATGCAAAACCTAAACGGATAAGTTATACGGCCGATGAACTTGCTGAAAAAGGATTCCTAACTCCGGTTCAAAAAAATGGTGATCTTCTATTTTCAAGATGTGATGTTAGTGCAGCAAAGAAGGCTCTACTAAACCCCAAAGTGAAGGAAGTTCTGTCTACCACACCTCAAGTCAAGTTTGACATTTCCCCCGATGAACAAGAAAAGATGTTTGCAAAAGCTGAACAGGTAATTAGTAAGTTTTCTGGCATGAAGGAAGCTTTAGCACTTTCAACTGAAGAAATTTCCCAGCTTAAGACGGAGAAATCTCTACTAAGATCTGAACTCACCCTCCTTAAGGAGCAGATCAAGAGCATGACTCCTCTTACTGATCGAAACCGTTTCTTAGAAGAACAAAATGCTATATTTAAAGTTAAAAATGATGAATTGGTCGCTGAGATAAATGACTTGAAAAAAATCACTAATGAGTGGACCAATTCTCGTGTCACTATGGAACAAATCTTAGAATCCCAAAAGCCTAGTGGTGATAAGGAAGGCTTATGATTTCAAACTAATGACAACTTTAAATGTGCATCTTATTGTGAAAGAGATGAGAAATTTACCCAGCAGACTTTGGAAGGGTCGAAGGCTAAACATCATGTTTCAAAGGGTGTAGGACAAGAACCAAAGAAGAAACTAGAGTTCAACTATGTCTACCCTAAGAAACAAACTGGCAAGGCAAAGATGAAAGGTATTGCCATGGATGAACCTACCGCAGAGGCCTCCTCTAGCAAGATAGATGGCGCCCCCTACCGCATTATCCTGCCGCGAGGTCAATCGACCGCACCAAGGAAGATGGCGACCGCAAGGAAACCATCGACCGCAAGTGGCGGCTTGGCAGCAAAGTTCAAAAGGATGAATTTTGTTAACGAGACCTCATCCATACCAGTAAATGATGTTGTGCTCAAGACTTCAACGAAGTTTGTTAAAACTCAGTCGGGTGGCGTCCACCATTGTTCCGTGTGTGATGGTTATGGTCATAAGGCTGCTGAATGTCTTTTGAGATTCACACCCAATCCCAGAAAGAGTAACCCTCCTTCTGTGAGGCAGGTGTGGGTCGTCAAAAGTTGCTAACCCTTTGGACCCAAAAGAATAAAAAGGGGACCTTGTTCTTAAATGTTTATTTTATAGGTTCTCTGCTTAATGGCTGGACTCTCCAAGGATAGATCAAGTTTATGGTATCTCGATAGTGGCTGTTCAAGGCACATGACCGGAGATATCAACTTATTGGAAGATGTCCGTGAAGAAAAAGGGCCATCAGTAACCTTCGGAGATAATAACAAAGGAAAGACTGTAGGATATGGAGTCATTCGTAAAGGAAAAATCACCATCCAAGAAGTCTCTCTAGTTATTGGACTACAACACAATCTACTCTCAATATCTCAGTTCTGCGACAAAGGATTGCAATGCCACTTTACTTCAAATTTCTGTCTCATCAAAGATGGCATATCCGGCGTCACTTTGCTCAAAGGGATTCGTAAGAAAAATGTTTATGTTGTTGATTTTAATTCATCTTGCATTTCTTCTAATCTCTGTTTTGTAGCAAAGAATGTTAGTAAAAATAGTTGGCTGTGGCATAAAAGACTAAGTCACTTAAACTTCAAGTATCTCTCCAAGATTGGTAGAGAAAATCTAGTTCGTGGTCTACCCAAAGTAGCTGATCACCACGATGAGAAGTGCACAGCATGTCAACTAGGCAAACAACCAAAAGCGTCTTTCTCCAGCAAGACGTCACCTTCAACTTCTAGATGTTTGCATCTACTTCATATAGACCTGTTTGGACCTGTTTCTTCCGCAAGTATTGGAGGAAATAGATATTCCTTAGTTGTGGTAGATGACTACTCAAGATATACGTGGGTCGAGATGATGAGCTCCAAAGATGATTGTTATGACATTTTGACCGCACTCTTTAGACAGCTCCAAACACAAAAAGAAGATGACATCGTTAGTGTTCGATCCGACAATGGTACAGAATTTAAGAACAACGGTGTTGCTCAATACTGTGATGATCATGGTATTGACCACAACTTCTCTGCTGCTGGAATTCCACAACAAAACGGTGTAGTGGAAAGAAAGAATAGAACCTTGATAGAGGCCGGAAAGACAATGATTGCTGAAGCAAAGCTACCTCAATACTTTTGGGCTCAAGCCGTCAACACAGCATGCTTCACTCAAAATAGATCCCTCATCAACAAGACCTACAACAAAACTCCTTATGAACTTTGGAGAGGAAGAACCCCCAACATAGCATACTTCAAGATATTTGGATGCAAATGCTTTATACTCTACAACGGTAAAGAACATCGAGGTAAATTTGCTCCTAAGGCCGATGAAGGTATATTTATTAGGTATGCTAAACACTCAAAATCTTTTCGTGTATTTAATAAAACCACTCTTAAGATAGTTGAATCTATCCATGTTACTTTTGATGAACATTCTCTTCTTGAGCCACATATGGCTCCAAATGTTGCTGATGATTTTGTTGAGATAAATGAGACAGGTACAACTCAACCCCAAAATCAATCAACACAAGGAAACCCATCTACCTCAACTGCACCTCCATCTGCCTCACATGAAGCACCAAAAGCTACCTCATCTGCTGCTACCTCAAATGGAGTTGAAGTTGAGACACCCATAAATGTTGAAGAACCTATCCCTCAAATCACTTATGACTGGGATGACTCAAATAATGTACCACTAGAAGATTTACAACCACCATCAACTCAACCAGACATACCTCAAGAAGTTCGTGAGGTCAGAAATCACCTAATTCAGAATATCATTGGTGATTTGCATTCTGGAGTTCGAACAAGAAGATCAAACTATGATGCACTTACCACATTCATATCTCAAGTTGAACCCAAGAAAGTTGATGAAGCACTCCAAGACTCAAGTTGGGTTGTTGCTATGCAAGAAGAGCTCAACCAATTTGAAAGATGCAAAGTTTGGACCCTAGTTCCAAGACCACAAGATAAAGGAGTGATTGGTACAAAGTGGGTGTTCTGAAACAAGATGGATGAGAATGGAAGCATCACAAGAAACAAATCTAGGTTGGTTGCACAAGGATATAGACAAGAAGAAGGCATTGATTACGATGAAACATTTGCCCCCGTTTCAAGACTCGAAGCTATAAGGATATTCTTAGCTTATGCCTCTTACAAAAGATTCAAGCTATATCAAATGGATGTGAAGAGTGCATTTCTCAACGGAGAACTTCAAGAAACCGTCTTTGTTGCTCAACCGCCCGGATTTGAAGATCCCAAATTTCCAAATGATAAACATTGAGGCAAAGGAGTAAGTACCGCACGAACAGTAGGTTGATTTCCTACTTGATGAGTCACACGATCAGAATCAAGGACATGTATGAGAAGAACAAGACTTACAAGGTTCCCATCCCTACCGCCAAAGATTTCTGTCGAAAGTCCATGAAAACCAATTACCGTGGTAATTTTGGGGATGAAATGTACCGTTCTTACCTTCTCCGAGATCCCATCGAAGAGTACATTCCCCCTAAATACTCTAAAAGAGGTCAAGCCAACCTTGGTGAAAGGATGGTGAGTGATGAGGAGGCTGCCGCATTTGAGCTCGACCGCAAGAATGTTGCCGCAATGAAGGCTCGTGAAAAGGGTAAGAATGTTGAACTCCCCTCTCCTCCAACTTCTGTTAAAGGCAAAGAGAAAGTTGAGGAACCAGCCAGGAAGTCGAAACCTGTTTCCCAAGGCATCAAGATTGCATCTACCGTATCTGCCCGTCCTACTGCCGCACCTCAGCCTTCCAAATCTAAGGTAACTCCCACCGTACCTCCAATGTCTCCCTCTCCATCCCCTGAACCTCAACCAAAATCCAAAGTCTCAAAATCTTTCTATACCGTACCATCTAAATCTCCACCTCCATCTAAACCTTCCAAGTCTACCGCACCAAAGCAACCTGCCGTGTCTACTTCCAAATCCAAACCCTATGTATCCCTCAAAACAGCACCAAGTCAGGGGGAGTCGTTTGACAAGAAAAGATCTCATACTCCTAGCCCAGTCAAAGTCTCTAAAAAGGCAAAGATGGCTAAACAACCTTCCCCTGAAGTTATTTCACCAGTTCTCTCATCTGATGAGGATATAGTGATTGCTCCTCCAAAGATCTCCAAAAAATTTCTCTGGATGTTCAAGAGGATGTTTTAGAACTGTCTGGATCTGAGAAGGATGATGAGGTTGCCGCAGAGAGTGCGGAATCTGAAAGTGCCTCTGAGAGTGAGAAAGATGAGATAGTTTTTGAGAAACCCATTGAAAAGGGTCTAGTGGATGAAAGCTCTGAAGAAGATAATGGAAGTTCTGCCGCAAGTGACAAGTCTGCCGCAGAAAAAGGCATGGAGGTTGAAAATGTTGAAGAAGATATTGCTCCTGAAAAGATGGGTTCTTTTGTTGTTGTTGAAGATATTGGTGATGATGAGACAATGTCACCAAGAGATAATGTTTCTGAGCAACATGTTGAAGTTCCTCCTACCGCAGTTCCTGACCCTGCCGTGCCCACCCCTTTGACCGTTCAACCTGAGACTGCCGCATCATCCACTGCTGAGCTCCTTGCCGCAGTTAAACTTTTGACTCAGATGCAGGCAGACACCCAGTCACAGGTTGAATCTCTAGTGTCTAGTATGGTGGCACTTCGAGAGGAGGTTATTGAATTAAAAACTGATCAAGCCGCTTTGAAGCGAGATGTTGCCGCACTTCCCTCCGAAATGATTGCGACCATTAAGAGGGTGAGTGTTGTGATAACAAAGGCTGTGAAGGACATCATCGGCAGAACAACTAGCACCTCTACCGCTCCTCCACCTCCTACCGCAGCTGATAGTCCTTCCCTCACTCTTGCCGCGCTCAAAGATGCACTCAGAAAACAAACTGATTACATTAGTAATAGTGTTGTTAGTGGGGTTGAGGGGGAAAGCAAAGAGCTTTCAAAGTCAATAAATGATGATAAACTCGAAATTAAGGATGAGCTGGGCAAAGAGCTGAAGAAGTTGAAATCTTCTCTAAAGGAGGAAATAATGGTTCAAACAAATACCGCACTTCTTACAGTTGCTGAAAAGTTTACTCCCAAGATTGCCGCGATGACTGAATTGATGAAGGTTCAAACCAACCGTATTGAGATCAACAACGTCAGAATTGAAGGACAATCTACCAAGATTGACCTCCTATCCAACCGCATCAATACGGTAATGAACAGGCTTAATCGACAAGGCGTGATTCAAGCTGCGCAGGAAGCTTTTCAACCTCCTGAAGCAGGTCACGGCAATGTTCAAGCTCACGGTGAAGAGGAAGAAGAAGATGGAGTCACTGCTCCAGTCATGATTCCAGGATTGAATATCCCAGCTTACCGCTTTCCTCTTGCCGCAAAATTCATTGAAGACCTCATTGATGTTGACCGCATTTGATCTGACCGCATGTGGTCATGAAAATTTGATGTTTAAAACAATCTTACTTTTATTCTGGGTTTGTAACTTAAAAAAACATTTCTATTTTGTGATCCTTATACTCCTATGCTTTAATGATTATTACTTGGAGTATGTTATTGTGTTTGATGCATTTCTATTCCTCAGTATTCACTTATTTTGAAAATGTTTTAAATATTATTTCTATCTTCTAGGATTAGTAATTTGTTTTTCTTTTTAGGACGATAGAAATCTATGACATTGGCTTAGAGTGTGCATTGACTTGGGACATGATATTTAATAAAATATTTATTCTTGAAAACATGTTTTTACCAAGTACAATGAATTAGCCTTTGTTATAGTAGGTAATGGTCTCAATCAAATAGGGGGAGATTGTTGGATATGCTTATTATAAACCACTCCTATTACCTAGATTTGATTGATCCCATAACCTTACTTTACTCTTTGTGGACTTTAGGATATATTGTAAGAAGTACTTGTACTTCATTTAGAATAGTCCACTTTATAGTTGAATAGGCTTAGCAGATTAGGACTCAATTTTTTCTAAGTCTGGAAAAATGAGGTAGGTCCTTTGCCTACCGCATGAAGACGCCTACCGCGGAACCAATGCTTGCCGCATATCCCAAGGTTACCTCATGCAATCCATCTTGCCGCATGGTTCCATCCTACCGCAAGTTAACTCTACTGCATGGAACCATGGTTGAAGAAACTCAAGTTTGTTCAAACTTAACCATGGTCACACGTGTGTCCTTACCTTGGTTAGTTTAGAACGTTGCAAATTCAAATTTCAAATTTGAATACAAATGTCATTTTAGTATAGTTGGACCACCATGACTCTGCAACAAAAGGACAACTCAGACTGAGCTCCAATTAGAAATCAACAGCTCATTGTCCTCCAAACTTGCCCTCCAAGAATTCAAATGGCTAGTTTCTCCTTCAAGGCTATAAATAGACTTTGAATTCTTCATTGAAGATAAGCTGAGATTCCAAGAGAGAAATTGCTGTTGAAATTCTTGGTGATTGAAGATCATACTCAAGATTTCCAGAATCCTTTGAATCTTCAAGCACTCAACCTTCAAGTCTTCAACAAATCTCCAGCAACCTTCAAGATCAAATCTCAAGCCTCTCAACACAAGATTCATTAGGCTCTAAAATCATATAGATTTCAAAGAGCTCTTGATTCTTACACACACTCACCCCGATTGATCAATCACATAGATTGAATCATTAGGGATACAATGGTCTAAGTCTAGGATTGTTCTTCATAGAAAATAGGAGTTAATTCAGTTCTTCATCTTTGTAATCTGTACTCAAGAGAATTAATACATCCTCCATTCAAAATCCAAGACTGACCATCTTGGTAAAGGACGTAGATCTTTTAACAGATCGAACCTTTCTAAATCATTGTGTCATTTACTTGCTGCACTTTACCTTTCTGCAAATTTACTTTAAGTCTTGTTCATCTTGTTCATCTTGTTCATATTGTTCTTCACTTGTTCATATTAATCTTGTTTGTCTTTTAGTGTTTAATTTTTCAGATTTAATAACAATTGTGAATTGTGTTTGTTTGTCTACCTCATTGCCTTAGCTAAATTCTGACTAACTTATCATTTGCCTAAAACCTCTGAGACACAAGTTTTCAATCTCTCAACCTACCTCACCCTTATCTACCGCAGATCTGCCTACCGCAAACTCACCTACCGCATTATCTGCCTACCGCATTATACTTGTCTAAAATCAACTCAACTTGTTTTTAACGAAAACTTCCGCTGTGCATTTTATACTTGACCGCGTAGTTTTTATCTACCGCAAAATTCAAGTGTAAGCATAAAGGTTGAATTTTGAAAAAGGGTTGAAATTTTAAATAGGCTATTCACCCCCCTCCAGCCTCTTTTCATACCCTTGTTGTGTCTCTGGGACCAACAACCACCTATCCCTTTCCCCACCACTGCCCTCACCGCCCAAACCCGGCCCACTAACACCGGCAACAAACCCACCCCCAACTCTACCTCTGACCCCTCTCCGACATAATTCAAAGGTAAGTGTCAATATTATCGCATCATTGGCCATATCATTTCCCAATGTCACCGCTTCCAAAAAGCTTACCCCTCCATCACTTTTCCACCGACCCCCACCAGATCCACCCGCACTAACCCTAAATCCCACTCCGCCATAGGTCCCTCATATTCCTCCCCTAAACCTTGGCTTCTTGATAGTGGGGCCACTCATCACATCACAAACGATCTCTCAAATCTCGCCCTCCACCATCCCTACAATGGCAGTGATGATGTCATCATTGGTGATGGTTCCTCCTTCCCCATCTCCCACATAGGTTCCTTTTCTTACTCTACCCCCTCCTCCTCTCTTGTTTTTAATCATGTCTTATATGTCCCTCTTATTACTCGTAATATTCTTTCTGTCTCACAACTTTGTAAAGATAACAACGCAACTCTTGAATTCTCACACTCTACTTTTGTTCTTAAGGTCATCAAGACGACCAAAATTCTCCTTCATGGAACCCTTGAGAATGGAGTCTACCTGTGGTATCCACCATCAATTCAAGCTCACTCTAGCGTTGCTTCCTCGCAGTTTTGGCATCATAGATTAGGATACCCCTCCCCCTATATCCTTAGCTTATTACGTAGTCGTTTTTCTTTATCAATTCCCTCTAGTTTTTTTCCTTGTAATTCTTGCAATATATTAATAAAATCCATAAACTGCCTTTCTCTATTTCTTCTCTTGTGTACACTGCTCCATTAGATCTCATTTTTCTGACGTATGGACCTCCCCTATTCGCTCTCTTGATAACTTCAAATATTATGTCATCTTTGTCGATCACTACACCAAATACGTGTGGATCCACCCTCTCAAAAAAATCTGATACCTACACTGCCTTCACTCGCTTTAAAGCACTTGTTGAGAAATACTTTCGTCACCCAATCATCCAAATTTACTCTGATAATGGCGGTGAATATCTCAAAATCACACCCTCACTCCTCAATGACGGAGTCACTCATCTCACCACTCCTCCACATACTCCTGAACATAATGGGTGCGGAACGTCGACATCATCACATTGTCGAGACCGGTCTCTCTCTTCTCTCTCATGCCAACCTACCTCTCGTTCTCTGGCCTTACGCCTTCATCAATGCGGTTTACCTTATCAATCGCCTTCCTACCCCTACTCTCAACAATGACTCCCCTTTCCTGAAACTATTCAACCAACCCCGCAACTACTCCAAAATCCACAGCTCTAGCCAAGCCGTGGTTCTCCGGGGTATCTACAATTACTGATCCTTAATGCCACGATGGCCATGCCCTTGTTCCTTTTGATGTTGACCAATCTGACAACTCAAGTTCAAAGTGATGTGGACCGGGGAGAAGATTGGGTGCCACCTCAGGTGGCCGAGGTCACCTATCAGGGTTTGGTGGCGAGATTACAAGAATTACGCTTCGTTGATGGTGAAACATTGCCACTTCAACCAATCTTAGACCTTATCTTGCAGGATGACCCTCGACGCCAAAGATTAGCTGTTGAGATGCATATGGGGGAAACATCCAACTTAGCCATTAGTACTCCTACTATTGAGGCGAACCCAATTGACTTTCAGGTAGCCAGGACTGTACTCAAGGAGGAAGTAGTTCGTGAGGTCGAGGTGATCGAGGTGGTCATTCCGGTTGAAGTTGTGACTGCTACAGAGGAGAACGTGCTCGCTTCGGGATCCATTATACCCGAGTCTGACCCCGCCACTGCTGCTGATCCCGATAACTCAAACCAGGCTGTGTCCTGAGTATTTCTCTTGTAATAGGCTAGCTTTTTGATGAACAATTCCAAACCTTTTCACTTTGCTCTTTGTAATAGTATTGTCGAACAAGCTTTTCTGCCTTTTGGTACTTGGCTACTGCTTTGTTATGCACTTTGGTTTTGCCTTCATATCTTGTGATTTGCTATTTTGAAGTGATTACTGCGAGGTGGAGACAGGTAATGACTAGGTCGCTGCTCCGCGCTGGAATTTTACGAGGTCGAGGTTACGAGGTCGAGGCCACCATTCCATGGCCTCACCTTTTTCTTTTTTTTTTTTGCAGACATACCCACTCATTGTACGCCGCCGCCAGGAGGTATTGATGGCTCGAAGTGACAGTCTGAGTCTTACTCACTATTTGTCAGCCTCGTAAGCTACGCCTTATTAAATGCAGGTCTTTTCAGCTACCCCTTCATAAATGCGAGTCTTTTCGTCTCCTCCTTCATTTATTGCCAATATTTTCACCTTAATGGCCTTTAAATCTTCCTCTTTCACTTTGACTGTCCATATAAAAGCTGAGTTTGTGCTCTCTCTATGAATTTAAACTTCTTCCCTTTTTCTCTCACCGTTTTTACCTTTCTTGACTATGGCCCCAAAAAAGGATTGTCTAGGATTCTTCCCCTCGGACTATGATACCTCTGACTCGGATCAAGGTCCTGGTAGTAAGAAATCAGCGAGTGACAGTGATTCCAATAACTCTCCTGCTTTATCTGGGCCTTCAAAACCCAACGACGATTCCCCTACTGATACTAACGGGGAAAAGTCTCCCAAAGTTCTCTCCGATTCGGATGAAGACCCTTCGAGTAAAGAGAGCTCTAAGACTGGTCGGTCAAAAGATGATAGCGACAATCCTGATGAATCCGGAGGTGATTCCGACGGTGGTAATGAGGATGGTGCTGGCGGAGGCGGTGAGGATACCGAGAGGGGTGGGGAGGAGTTTGGTTACTGTAGATACCCTGGGAGGGAACGGCTTGGCTAGAGTGCGTGTGTTGTTCCTAGGATGTCTATTCGTGTTTTATTTATTTAGAGTCGCCACCTATGTTTTAGAGGAACATAAGAAAAACCTAATATTTAGTCTAAGTTTGATACGAAAATATAGATTCTTGTTATGAGGTTCGGGGGTTAGGTTACGAGACGGGAAGTACTTAAACACCCATCTCGCCCGACTAATGTCGGTCTTGCTTGATCAAAGTCTACATAAAATAAATGTTCTTCTTGTTCTTGATGATAAAAAAAGGGGGCGTTTAAAAAGGTGTTTGGAATGTAGGGAGATGACTCCTTGACCAACTTCAATAGAATGGAGCGATCATTGGTGTCATGTCCCAAAATGATTTGGGTGGTTGCACGATTGATTAAAGTAAAAGGGAGAGATGAAGTAGAGAAGAAGGAGGAAGATGAACTTTTACCTATGCTTCAAATATCTTCAAACATTTCTTGGTGACTTCCTTGAAAAAAAACCTTGGAAATGATTTTGGTATAGTTTGTGTAGAGAGAATTCTTTTTGTCCAAAAGAGTGCTAAAAAAGGGTCATTTGAAAGGGTGGAAAAGGGATGTTTTTATAGGTGAAAACAAATGTTTTTGTGCCAAAACTCAGTCACCAAGAAATCTTTCCCGGGCAAAATCATGTAAAATGAGCAAGGGAGGGATTCTTAGACAAAAATCTGTAACTGACGCCCAGAGGCGCGCGCTTCCCACCTTGGGGGCGGAAGGCGCGCGCTTCTGGCTCCTATGGTCGAAGGCGCGCGACTCAGGGAAGGCATTTTTGACAGAATAGACTACAAAGTTAGCCCTGTTATTTAGTTTAGTCCCTGGACTTAACGAAGTCAGTCAGGAACTTAACAGAAGTAACAGAAACTAACAAAAAACACTTACAGAGGGAGAAACACAAGATCAACCGTGCAACCGGGGTGACCGGTTCAAGGCGGGGTGTCTACAGAGCCCCTCGGTGACGTGGATTGCAAGGAAATGCGTAGACGAAAGAAAGTACACCCGCCGAGGACATCACCAAGAAAAAGCAAAGACTCGATGAAAGCAGGAAAATGAAATTGCGAGATATTGTGGTGCGCTCCTTGTGTGAGCGACTTTTATTGATAGAGGAGGTGGCATGATTCGTTTGTAAATCTGCCAGTTGAATCCGTTAGTGGATCCGCTTGTTGAATCTATTTGCCGAATCCGTCAGTGAATCCGCTTGATGAATCAGTTGGTGAATCCATTGAATGAGTCCGTCGGTGAACCCTCGTTGACGAATCCGTTAGTGAATCCGTTTGATGAATTCGTTAGTGAATCCCTTGAATGAGTCCGTTAGTGAACCCTTGTTGACGAATCCATTAGTGAATCCGTTTGAATGAGTCCGTTAGTGAACCCTTATTGACGAATCCGTTAGTCAATCCATTTGAATGAGTCCGTTAGTGAACCCTTATTGACGAATCCGTTAGTGAATCCGTTTGAATGAGTCCGTTAGTGAACCCTTGTTGACAAATCCGTTAGTAAATCTGTTTGATGAATCCATTAGTGAATCCCTTGAATGAGCCCGTTAGTAAACTCTGCTGAGAAATCCGTTAGTGAATCCGTTCGATGAATCCGTTAGTGAATCCCTTGAATGAGTCCGTTAGTAAACTCTGTTGACGAATCCGTTGGTGAATCCCTTGAATGAGTCCGTTAGTAAACTCTGTTGACGAATCCGTTGGTGAATCCGTTTGATGAATCCGTTAGTGAATCCATTGAATGAGTCCGTTGGTAAACTCTGTTGACGAATCCGTTAGTGAATCCGTTTGATGAATCCGTTAGTGAATCCCTTGAATGAGTCCGTTAGTAAACTCTGTTGAAGAATCCGTTGGTGAATCCGTTTGATGAATCCGTTAGTGAATCCCTTGAATGAATCTGTTAGTAAACTCTATTGACGAATCCGATGGTGAATCCGTTTGATGAATCCGTTAGTGAATCTCTTGAATGAGTCCGTTGGTAAACTCTGTTGACGAATCCGTTAGTGAATCCGTTTGATGAATCCGTTAGTGAATCCCTTGGATAATTCCGTTAGTGAACCCTTATTGACGAATCCATTGGTGAATCTGTTTGATGAATCCGTTAGTGAATCCCTTGAATGAGTCCGTTACTAAACTCTGTTGGCGAATCCGTTAGTGAATCCGTTTGATGAATCCGTTGGTTCACCATGGGCCGAGTTGCCATTTGTAGCTGTCTCTGACGTGTTCCATTCGGAGCTGCACTTACTGTTGACTTTATGACTTTTGCGGGGTGCGGGCACAGTTGACTGCGGACCAAAAAGATGAGTTTTCCCTTTAGAGAGGAAAATGTCGAGATTGACCTTGACTCGAAAAGAAAGACACAACCTATTTTTAGTGGAAGTTTCAATCTAATTTTAATTTAGACGTGCCTTATGGGAGGACCTAATTAATGTGTGCCCAACTGTCTCACCAAGGGTGGAGAATGTTGATTCCTGCTGATTTCGGGAGCGCTTGGACTTTGTTTTTGCATGATTTCTTCATCTGACAAGGGCCAGTTGAGGCGTTTCTGGAACGGGAGGCGGGCGCCTCGGCTAGTGCCTGTGGGATGCGCGTGCTGGTCATGTGGGTGACGGGAGGCGCGCGCTTCTGGGAAGCGAAATCCGGGGCTTGACATTTGCTGGCAAAACGATACCCAACAGCTATAATATCAGCCTCTGTTCGAACACATTCTTCCAACAGCTCTTTTCTGTCATCTTTGAACAACTTTTTTCTTCCCAATCTTGCTTGTAATCCACATTTTCCATGGCTTCCAATTCTTTTGTTCTTGATGCCAAGGCTTTTGGTGAGTACGAGAAGGATTTATAGACCTTTGTATACTCTTTCAAGACCCATCCCAAGAAGGCTTTTGTCAAGGATTTTGGGTTCCGAATTCTCTTCACACTTCGGACCTTGAAGCCGGATTGGGACTTGTTGAAGGCTGCTGCAGCCTTTTGGGGTTGTGACAGTCACACTTTTAACTTCTCGGCGAATGAAATGGCGCCGACTATTGATGACTTCGGTGCCATTCTTGGCATGCCACTGGCGGGTCAAATTGCCGTCCCCAAATATCATCGTGGAGTGATTGATTCTTGGTCTGATTTGTTGAACCTCCCTGTTGAGGATGTGAGGAAGATGCTGCATGGTACCGTGGTAGATATAACCGAGTTACTGATGTTTTTCAGCTTGCATTCGGAGGACATGTCGGTTCAGTCCTTCAAGGGGAATGCCATGGCAACTTGTCTCTTTAGTGAGGTTCTTTTCGTTACACCATTTGGGACAGTAGATGCGCAGTTGGCCGAGATTATCTTGCAGGCCAAGGAGCAACAATTCAGTATAATCCCTCTTATAGTGGGGGAGACCTTGCATGGCTTAGATGAGTTGCATCGGACGGGTGAGATGAGACGAGGAAGCCTCTTGATTTTGACCATATGGCTCCGGGAACACTTCTGGATTTATTCTCCGGAGGGTGATCTGTCACCTTTTGCTGTTCACAGGAGAAAACTGCTGACTCGGGATTTATCTGAAAATGGTTGGAAGACATTCCTTGCGTCTCGGTTATCAGCTGACATTGATTGGTGTCCTCCTTCTTGGGGTCTCTGTCCTTTTGTGGAATGTACCTCGGGTTTTGAGCATGTGGTCTTACCCGGCTTGAGAGACTCTTCATTTTACCATCCGGAGCGGGTTTTGAGGCAGTTCGGTCGCCAATAGATTATTCCTTTCTCGAGGAGTGGGGTGCTCTGTCCAGTTTTATATATGGGTCTGGACTTTTTAAGAGAGCTTCAGTCAGCTTGGGGATATGATCGCCATCGGTGGGCTTCTGCCCCTATCCACCGGGGTAGTATCTTTCTTCCCGAGAGTTATCTGGATTATCTGTTTGGCACCCTTTATCGCGGCATCACTTGGGTTGACGTGCTTCGCGCTGAGTTGCTAGGAAAGGACTTTGAGCCCAGCAGTGCTTTGAGATATAGGGAGGCTGCTGCTGATTCTTACAACATTTTGGCTGACCCTTTTGGCAGTCATTTGGATAACTTTTACGCTCGGAGGCGTATTGCTGCTCAGAAGATTTCAGTCCGCCTTAGTGTTCCTAGAGGTCCCAAGAAGAGTAGGATTGAGAGCCGTTTGGGTGGCCCTTCGAAAGCTAAGAGAAAATTAGATTTTTCCTAGTACCCCAAGATTGCAATTAAGTAGACCACTTGTTTAGGATTTATTGTTTTATGTTTTTTATTGCTCAACATCGTCCGTTGTAATGGTCAAAATAAATCAAGAGATTGAATAAAATTGCATTTTTTTATGACATGATTGGGTAAAAATTATTTTTTAGACCGCACCCGAAGGTTGCCTACGTTCCTCTCATAGAGAGGCTCAAGTCTCCGTAGTTCAAACAAATGAAGACCATTTTTTTTGTGTGCACCCTGTTTTTTGCCTAGACCTCCCTTTCGGGTTTTCAATCTAGCGGGCTTCTTTTTTGCACGTGCTCTAATTTTTGCCTAGGCCGCCCTTGCGGGTTTTCAACCTAACGAGCATTTTTTGTAATGGTCTTTATTTGTTAAGCGTAGAACTTCTTGAGTTTGTCGAGGTTGACCTCCTTCGGCAATTGATCACCATCCAAGTCTACGAGTCGAACCGCATCGCCGCTTAGTATCTTCTTGACCACGTAAGGACCAATCCATCGAGGTTCCCATTTCCCAAGGGGATTCATGGCATTGGGGGATGTTGTGTTAGGACCAAGTCTCCCACTTTGATATTTCGAGGCTTCACCTTCTTTTTGAAAGCCCTTGCCATTCTTTGTTGATAAGCCCTTGTACGTTCAAACGCTCTTAACCTCTTTTCGTCGAGTAGGGCTAGTTGCTCATATCGACTTTGCATCCAGTCAACCTCGTTGACTTGGTTCTCGAGTAAGACCCGTAGAGAAGGAACCTCGAGTTCGATTGAGAGTACGGCTTCAGAACCATAAACTAATGAGTACGGAGTTTCTCCCGTTGCTGACCGTATTGATGTGCGGTAGCCCCACAATGCTAGTGGTAATTTCTCGGGCCAATCCCTTCCCATTGAAGCCATTTTTCGTATGATGACCTCAATTGTCGTATATGCTGCTTCGACGCTCCATTGGCTTGGGGACGGTACGGGGATGACTTGTGCTTGGTAATTTTATAGTTAACCAAAAGTGCATCCATTTCTTTCTCAAAGTGAGAGCCATTGTCGGAGATGATCTCATGAGGAATACCATATCGGCACATGATGTAGTTCTTCACGAATTCGGCCACTTTCTTGGCGTTGAGAACTCGGTAAGCTTGTGCTTCGACCCACTTTGTGAAGTAATCCACGGCCACTAGAATGAATGACTGTCCGTTGCTTTCCGTAGGATGGACTTTGCCGATGATATCTATACCCCAACAAGATAATGGCCATGGTGTGGTCATGTTGTATAGTTGTGATGGCAGAGCATGTTGTAGATTAGCGTGGAATTGGCACTTGGAACATTTATTGACTTTCTCGATGCAGTCTCTTTCCATTGTGGTCCAATAGTAACCAATACGGAGTATCTTCTTGGCTAATATAATCCCATTCATGTGGGGCCCACACTCGCCTTCGTGGACTTCGTGCATGATTTCTTGAGCTTCAGACTCATTTTCACACAAAAGATTGATCCCTTGATGGTGTCTTTTGTAGACTCGGTTTCCAATCAGCACATATCTGGCAGCTAGCTTTTGTAAGGCCACTCGAGTTTTCCCATTGCTGTTTTCGGGAAAGGTGCCATTGTTGAGAAAGTTCATGATGTCTGTATACCATGGAGGGTTATCTTGGACTTCGTTGATCTCTATGTTCATGCAATATTCCGTACTGGTCCTTCTTGAAATTTTGAAGGGTTTCACCATTTTTCCTTTGGGCATTTTAACCAATGAGGCTATTGTGGCTAAGGCATCGGCAAAGCGGTTCTTGTCCCTTAGCAAATAATTGGACATGATGTCTTGAAACTGTTCAGCTAACTTCTCGAGATGTTGACCGTACTGTTGGAGGGTCGTGTCTTGGATTCGCTATTTACCCGATGTCTGATTGATAAGGAGCAGGGAGTCACTGAATACTTCTAGATCCGTGACATTTTTTTCAATCGCTGCTTCTAGCCCCGCCATGCATGCCTCATACTCGGCAATGTTGTTGGTAGCTTCGAATTCAAGACGGATTGTAATTGGAGTGTAGATGTCCTTTGGATCGACAAGCAACATTCTTATCCCATAACCATGCTTATTAGCGGCGCCATCGAAAAAGAGTTGCCACTTATTTTCTTCGGTTGTAGTGCAAACCAAGTGCTCGTCGTGAAACTGTAAGTCCTCCCCCTTCGCTTCGTCACACGAAAATTTAGCAAGCTGATCACTGAACACTTTCCCTCTGATGGATTTGAGTGTGACGTAAGTGATATCATAGCCGGCGAGCATGAAGTACCATTTGGATATCCTTGTTAAAGGCTTCTCAAAGATGTAGCAGAGCGGGTCCACTTTTGCTACTAGCTTGATTGGAAAGGCTTCCATGTAATGTTTGAGCTTTTGAGTGACCCAAACCAGTGTTGCACATGACTTCTCCAAGACGGAGTAGTTCTTTTCGCCTCCTTGAAATCGGCGAGTGACAAAATAAATGGCATTCTCCTTTGTGGAGTCTCATTTCTCTTGTGCTAGCATAGCCCCAAGGGCTTCATCATTCACTGTGAGGTAGAGCAAGAGAGGTTTCTCCTTGTGAGGTGGAACCAAAACTGGAGGGCATGTCAAGTAATGCTTCACTTGGTCGAAGGCTTCTTGGCAAGCGACGGTCGATTCTAGAGCCACGTTCTTCTTGAGTAACTTGAATATTGGCTCGCACATGGAAGTAAGCTGGTGCAAAAACCGACTGATGTACTGAAGTCTGCCCATGAAACCTTTGATTTCTTTTTGTGTCTTGGGAGGAGGCATGTCAATGATTGCCTTGATTTTTGAGGGATCTGCTTCAATACCCCTTTCTGTGACCATGTAGCCAAGAACTTTACCTCGGATAACCCCAAAAGTGCACTTTACGGGATTGAGCCTCATTTTGTGTTGCCAAAGCCTTTCAATGAACTTGCGGAGGTCGATCAAGTGTTGACCGTCAGTCCCTTTGGAGTGGATGATTATGTCGTCCACGTAGACCTCGATCTCTTTGTGAATCATGTCATCGAACAAGTCTGTAACAGCCCTTTGATAAGTAGCCCCAGTGTTCCTTAACCCAAACGGCATAACTGTGTAGAAAAAGGTGCCCCATGGTGTTGTGAAAGCAGTCTTGTGTTGATCCTCTTCAGCCATGAGAATCTAATTGTACCCAGCAAAATCATCCACAAATGAGCGGACCTCGTTGGCAGAAGTGGAGTCGACTAGCATGTCGATGTTGGGTAGTGGAAAGTCATCCTTTGGAGAAGCTTTGTTCAAATCTCGGAAGTCCACACAAACACGAACCTTGCCATTAGCCTTTCGGACTGTGACCACATTGGCTAGCCATGTTGGATACTCAATAACTTTGATGAAGCCTATACTGAGAAGCTTCTCTATCTCTTCTTTGACTTGTAGAGACCATTCTGGCTTGATCTTTCTGAGTTTCTGCTTTGTCGGCTTAGCATCGTCTCTGATCGGAATTTTATGCTCCACGACCTTTCTGTCTAAACCCTGCATGTCTTTGTATGACCATGCAAATACATCCACGAACTCTCTGAGCAGTGCAGTCAATCTGTCCTTCTCTTCCCCCTTGAAGAAACTTCCGATCTTGGTTTCTTTCGGCTCTTCGTCGGTACCTAGATTAACAACATTCAATTCTTCGTCAACCCCTGGACCATTTTCACCACGACTACGGTCCTGTTGAGCAAGTTCATTTAAGTATGTTGTGTTTTCGTGGTCTATTTCATCATTATTTGAATCGTTATTAACTAGTTCATTAGATTCATTATTAGTTAATTCATCATTCATGATGTTTGCAATCTCAAGTTACTCGGAAAGATCAAATTTTTCATTAACAAAGAAAGGGAACACACGCTCGGCTATGGTTCCATATCCACTTGGGTGAGGGTATCGGAAATACTCTCGGACTCGAAAGTGAATGTGAACAAGTCTTCCTTTGTGACCTTGCGCGGAATGCAACCCATCTTCTTGACCAAGAATTCCTCAGATACCACGGGCCCCTTTGTAGAATACCAATTATTGATTGGCTCGGAGCTCGGCTGGATCTCGCTGATAGTTTCCTTTCTCGTGTTGGTGTCGTAGATGGCATTGACTTGGCACTTATCCATGATGGCAAATTCCTCGAACATGGAGGTTAAATCTGTCAATTCTTCCCCTGCGGTAATCTCTGTCTCGGACTCTATGGTCACTTTCTTTCCCCACCATTCTCGGGGTGACATGGGAGTTGGTTCCCCTTGGGATTTCTGGATCTCATAGTCGGTGAAGATTTCGAGACCGGGCTTTCTGATTCCCTTGCTGTTAACCCATGGCTTGGGAAAGATTACGTATGGAACATCTTCCCCTTGACGGACAATGTAGCCATTCAGTGTCTTGCGGTAAGGCCTTAAATTAGGAATCTCATAATGACGGCCTTCCCTACGAGCTCGGGCCTTTTCATTCTTGACGGCTTTCTAGTGTTTCAAGTCATCTCTAGAAGGTTCGTATCCCAAACCAAATTTGTTCTTGACGAATGGGACCTCTACGGGTTGCATTCTACCCTGTTGGTATTTCCCTAGGCCTAAACCGGGGAAGTAGTCCATATTCCTCATCATACGGAGGACCTTCCGATTGCTGAGGGTCCAAGATTTGTTTCCCCCTTGTTTGTCAATGGCGTTGATTGAGACGCCAGAGAGAGTAGAGTCTGCTAAACCATGCTGAATTTGGTGAATGGGTTCCCCCTTTCTGTGGATAGTGACGTTTTCTGCCATAACGGTCACTATTTCATCCCCATTTCTGAACTTCACATACTGATGGAGAGTCGAAGGGACGGCATTAGAACTGTGTATCCATGGGCGGCCCAAGAGTAAGTTAAATGAAGAAGGCATATCGAGCACTTGAAATGGGACGGATATAACCATGCTCCCAAACTCAATGTCTATTTCCACCATACCCATGCCTGTGCGGGCAGTGCTGTCGTAACCTCGGATTACTTGGGTAGAAGGCTTCAAATATGAATTCTTAAGCCCCAGTATGCTCATGATTCGACCGGGCATTAAGTTGAGTGCGGAACCACCGTCAACCAAGACTCTTGAGATAGGTCTCCCCCTTACTCTCACCTTGAGATAAATGGCCTCATTGTGGTCGGAACCAAATGGTGGAAGGTCCATATCGGCAAAGGTGATGACATTGCCAAAATGAATGTGGCCTATCATTGCAGTAAGGTCCTCGGGAGTAGTATCAGGAGAGATTGATGTGTAGTCAAGATTACTGATGACAAGATCTCGGTGCTTCTTTGAGGATGCAATGAGGTCCCAAATGGAGATGTTGGCTTGAGTTTTCTTGAGTTGAACCAATAAAGGGTCTTCAGGAGTGTCGTGAGCTTACGATCTTTGAGAAGAGGTGCTTGGTGCAGAAGTAGTAGGGTTGCTTGCTATGACTCGTCCGGATCGAGTTAGCATGTTGACGTTCCCATCTTGCCTCTTTTTGCTATTCTCTAGTACTTCCCTCATCACCTCATCGTAAGTCACAACGTAACAAGAATTGTCAAATTTATTCATCACATTGGAGCCCTCATTCACAATTGGGATTGAATGAGTGGTCTCCTCAAATTCTCCTAGCTCTATTACATTGACATCGTCACCACTAGGCACTATGAACTCTTTCTTGTCTATGAGATCTTAGATGACGTTGCGGAGGACAAAGCATTCCTCGGTGGTATGGCCACTATGTTGGTGGTAGCCACAATATTTGTGGTGAGAATGATTGGCATTGATCGACTTGGGTTGATACCCTTATATAGGTGTGACTTGACCTTTTGCTTTGAGAACTTCGAAGGCCTTGGTTTGAGTCATGCCTTGGAGAGGAGTGTAGACACGGTCATTTTGAGATTTCTTGCCTTGAGGTGGAGGAACACTTTTGTAATTCCCTTTGTCGGTAGTGACGGCATTGACCGAAGCCTCTTTTGTAGAGTTAGAGGCGGCCTTGTAACGGAAGCTAGGAGCACTTTTCTTGATCTCCTTGAGCAACTCATCCATTCGGATCCCCACCTCATACATTTGAGAGAAATCCGCATAGCAAGCCCCACTTAAGTGGGTGTGGAGATCAATCTTTAGACACTTAAGGAAGATGTTCATTTGCTCCTTGCTATTTGGCCTCTCGACAATTTCGGCGAGCTTGTCATTCCACCTTCTTGTGAAGTCAATAAAAGACTTATTGTCCCTTTGAGTAGTGTTCTCGAGCTCTTTCTTGGTTGGACGGTGAGTGGTGTTGCCTTGGTACTGACTTTTGAAGGTGAGCATGGCGACGTCCCAATCAAGATGGACTGTGAGCGGGAGAGTTGCATACCAATCTTTTGCCGCCCCCTCGAGAGTAAGAGGGAAGCATTGTGCCATAAATTTAGGAGAGACCTTCTTTGGAACCATAGCCCATATATAAGTCTCAATGTGTGCCATGGGGCAAGAGTTTCCCTTGAACTTTCTTATGTCGTGCATCTTGAACTTGTCGGGAAGAGAAGCCATCGTGTTCATGAGTATGGATGACTGATAAAGGCTTGTGTTGGAGCCTTTCCCCAAATTGATACCATTGAAACGTTGATCTATGTAGGCCATAATTGAATCAACCATTTTGGGTTCGTTGTTCTCGGTGTTCGGTTCCTCCATTTTCTTGGTACGGGTACTAAGATATGGGCTTTAAAACATTCCCTTAGTCCACTCGGATTCTTCATTGTTCTCTTTTTCTTTACCCTTGGCAAGTTTGGTGAACTTCTCTTTCATTTGCTCCATTTCGGCCTCGTGGGCCTCCCTTTGATTGTCAACGTGGGATTGCCAAAGATCATCCTTGTTTTGGGCCTCCTTATTAAGAGTGGAGACTTGCTCTTGGAGAAGTTGGACCATAGCTGAGAGTTGCTCAAGAGACATGGTGTTGTCGGTGTTGGATCCGCCGGCCATTGATGCTGTCGAAGCTGTTGGAGTAATCTCTTCACGAACTAACCGATTCGCTGAATTCCGGTAGACACGGTAAGTACCAATTGAACCTATATTGCAGAAGAGGCCCTTGTCAGTCTTGAGTAACACTTTCGGTCCATGAAGAGGCTTTAGAACACACATTGGGTACACGACTCAAAACCACATAAGAAACGACTCTTTTTTTTATATAAGTCGGAGGGACGGAGTCCCTTTTGAGTTTCTAAGAAAATAATGGAATCATCACACTAGTATATAGACCTTCTCGCGGTCCCATATACTCATCGGATTCCATCACGCTTGTGAATCCTACATATGTCGGGATTAAACTAAATTAATGTAGTAAAGCATACATGCGGGGACGGATTTTTATTTTCGTCCATAATAACCACTTGGGGACGGAGTTTTATTTCGTCCATGATAACCACTTGGCATGTATGTTTTGAAGACATTAGTTTAGGGAAATCTCGGCACATGAAAACCGACTTTAGTCACGGAGTGTTAGACCCTAACTAGAATTGTGTTGGATTGTGCTCGGCTAATGAGAGGCTTAAGGTCACCCCTGGCATGTAGTCATGAACTACGCCACGGGTTGAGGTTTACCGCTTAGAAAGAGTCAAGGTCGGGTGGAGCTTGAAACTTCCTATGACGGGCCTCGACGGGTTTGGGGTTATAAACTTGTGCGACTCGATAGTGAGCAATTCATAGGAGTTTGTGTACGTAGTGTGAGGTCCAACATGTGACAAAACATTTTTTTTTATGAAAGAAAAGAAAATAAGCACATAATTACAACTCTCGAATCACCCGTGTGACCGATAAAACAAAACACAAAAGAAAAACAGTCCAAGAGGTCCAAATTAGGCCTTGATGCAGGCAACTGTGCCCACACCCAATCACTCTGCTCTGTTCTGAAACTGTCCCTGTTCTGGAAAACCACCCAGAAGCGCGCGCCTCTGGCCTGTATTATGGGATGCGCGCGCCTGGTGCAGATTCTATGAGAGGCGCCCGCTTCTGGGCAAACCTGTAAGATTGTCAAACTTTGGACTCAGGGGATTGCCCTGGTCCTGAATATGCATTGTAACCCCTACAGAAATGATTAGTATAGAAAAAAGAAGAAGAACAGGAAGAACATCAGGAAGCGGGCGATTCTGGTCCTTGATGCGGGCCGGGAGGGCACGGCTTGGCTAGAGCACGTGTGTTGTTCCTAGGATGTCTATTCGTGTTTTATTTGTTTAGAGTCGCCACCTATGTTTTAGAGGAACATAAGAAAAACCTAATATTTAGCCTAAGTTCGATACGAAAACAGAGATTCTTGTTATGAGGTTCGGGGGTTAGGTTACGAGATGGGAAGTACTTAAACACCCATCTCGCCCGACTAATGTCGGTCTTGCTTGATCAAAGTCTACATTAAATAAATGTTCTTCTTGTTCTTGATGATAAAAAAAGGGGCGGTTAAAAAGGTGTTTGGAATGTAGGGAGATGACTCCTTGACCAACTTCAATGGAATGGAGCGATCATTGGTGTCATGTCCCAAAATTATTTGGGTGGTTGCACGATTGATTAAAGTAAAAGGGAGAGATGAAGTAGAGAAGAAGGAGGAAGATGAACTTTTACCTATGCTTCAAAGATCTTCAAACACTTCTTGGTGACTTCCTTGAAAAAAGCCTTGGAAATAATTTTGGTATAGTTTGTGTAGAGAGAATTCTTTTTGTCAAAAAAAGTGCTAAAAAAGGGTCCTTTGAAAGGGTGGAAAAGGGATGTTTTTATAGGTGAAAACAAATGTTTTTGGTGCCAAAACTCAGTCACCAAGAAATCTTTCCCGGGTAAAATCATGTAAAATGAGCAAGGGAGGGATTCTTGGATAGAAATCTGTAACTGACGCCCAGAGGCGCGCGCTTCCCACCTTGGGGGCGGAAGGCGCGCGCTTCTGGCTCCTATGGTCGGAGGCGCGCGACTCAGAGAAGGCATTTTTGACAGAATGGACTAGAAAGTTAGCCTTGTTATTTAGTTTAGTCCCTGGACTTAACGAAGTCAGTCAGGAACTTAACGGAAGTAACAGAAACTAACGAGAAACACTTAAAAGAGGGAGAAACACAAGATCAACCGTGAAACCGGGGTGAGCGGTCCAAGGCGGGGTGTCTACAGTTACAAGTCTGAATATGATGCTGGAGATGAGCGTGAAGATGGAGGGGATGACTCAGAGTCAGTTGGCTCCTCCTAAGTAGGGTTTTTAGGCTTTTGCTTATTTTGCTCCATTTGCATGGCTATGGCCCCGGCTAGTTGTGGGGCCATCTTTTGAATATGCCTGTAGATGTAGGCACTAGAATGCATATAGACAAGCTAGTATGTAAAATACACTATGGTGAATGAAACTTCAGTTCATAAGTTTATTTTGTTGCTTTTTGTAGATACCCCGGGAAACCACAACTTGGCTAGAGCGGTGAATTATCCTAGGATGTCTAACTTGTTTTAGATTGTTTAGAGTCGCCACCTATGTTTTTAAAGGAACATAAGAAAAATTTAGAAATAGCCTAATTTATGTACAAAACCAGAGATTCGGGAGAGAAGGGTTCGGGGGTTAGGTGACGGAGTGGGAAGTACTTAAACACCCACTCCTCCCCGCTTACGCGGGTCTTGCTACTATTGGTGTTCTAATATTTACATGTCCTTCAATTAATTAAATAGAAATGTGCTAACAATTGTGATGAGAAGAAAAGGGGAAATAAAGGGGAAATAAAATAGAATTGTTTTATTTATTTAATGATAAAGATTACATGTAACAAGTAATGTTAAAGAATTACATTAAGAGATGAAGAGAAATTAATATGGTGAATTAAAGTTAAGATTAAAATGTAGGGAGATAACCTTAACTAACTTCAATATGTGAAGTAGTCATGTTGGTCATGTCCCATTAATGGGGATTGCATACATCATGAAGAAGAAAACAAAGGAAGAAAATGGAGTTGTACTTTGAGAAAGAGGACTTGGAACCTTGACTTGAAAGTGTTGTTGTTGTAATGAAATTGTTGTAGAACAATTTGTTGTATAAAAACTCTTGTTGGAGAATTTGTGTAGAGAATTGTGTATAGTGTAGGTGTAGTGAAAATGTGAGATTAAGGTCTAAAGAGTGTAAAAAGAGTCCCTTTCTAAGGTAGAAGATGATGGTTTTTATAGGTAAAAAAGAGAGGGAAAGGTTGGAGGGAAATTGGTCAATCCATGTGAGATGGAATTGACCAATAGAAAATAAGATAAATAAAATAATAAATAAAAGAAATAAAAGAAAATCAAATATAATAAAAATGAATTATTTTGTTTTAAAAAGATGGCTAGAATAATGGGATTGGAGGTTATAAAACTAGGGGGGATGAATGTGGATGAGAAAAGAAGTCTTTTGCGATCAAGAAAGAGATGTTGCAAATAAGAAAAGGGAGGGAAATAAGGTGCAATCCGTTACTGCCAAAATGGGAAGGGCGCGAGTCCCGCTTTAGGGGCGAGACGCGCGCGCAGCCCGTTGACAGTTCCGGAAGCGCCCGCGGCAGAAAAGGACAGAATGACAGAATGACCCTAAAAGTTAACTCTGTTATGCAGTTTAGTCCAAAACTAACGGAATCAGTTAGGAACTTAACCGAAGTAACATAAATTAACGAAAATGAGTTAAATAAAAATACTTTGTATGCAATCAAAGTGAGAGGTCCAAGGCGGGGTGTCTACAGAGCCCCTCGGCGACGTGGATTGCAAAGAAAAACGCGTCGACGAAATAAAAACACCCGCCGAGGACATCGACAAAGAAAAAGAAAGAAAAGAAAGCAAAGACTCGATGAAAGCAGTAATTTGAAATTGCTAGAGATAGGGGTGCGCTCCTTGTGAGAGCGTCTTTTGTTGATAGAGGGGGGTGGCATGATCCGTTGGTAAACCTGCCGGCTGAATCCGTTAAGTGAGGCCGTTAGTGAACCCTTGAATGAGGCCGTTAGTGAACCTTCGAATGAGGCCGTTAGTGAACCTTTGAGGAGGCCGTTAGTGAACCTTGAGGCCGTTAGTGAACCTTTGAGGAGGCCGTTATTGAACCTTCGAGGCCGTTGGTGAACCCTTGAATGAGGCCGTTAGTGAACCTTTGAATGAGGCCGTTAGTGAACCTTGAGGCCGTTAGTGAACCCTTTGAAATGAGGCCGTTAGTGGACCTTTGAAGAGGCCGTTAGTGAACCTTTGAATGAGGCCGTTAGTAAACCTTTGAGGAGGCCGTTACTGAACCTTTGAGGAGGCCGTTAGTGAACCTTTGAAGAGGCCGTTAGTGAACCTTGAGACCGTTAGTGAACCCTTTGAAATGAGGCTGTTAGTGAACCTTTGAAGAGTAGTGAACCTTTGAATGAGGCCGTTAGTGAACCTTTGAAATGAGGCCGTTAGTGAACCTTTGAGGAGGCCGTTAGTGAACCTTCGTTGACGAATCCGTCAGTGAAATCCATTGATGAGGCCGTTAGTGAACCTTCGAGGCCGTTAGTGAACCTTTGTTGAGGAATCCGTTAGTGAAATCCGTTGATGGGGCCGTTAGTGAACCTTCGAGGCCGTTAGTGAACCTTTGTTGATGAATCCGTTAGTGAAATCCGTTGATGGGGCCGTTAGTGAACCTTCGAGGCCGTTAGTGAACCTTTGTTGTCGAATCCGTTAGTGAAATCCGCTGATGAGGCCGTTAGTGAACCTTTGTTGACGAATCCGTTAGTGAAATCCGTTGATGAGGCCGTTAGTGAACCTTTGACGAATTGCTGCTTTGAAGCCGTGTGCTGTTTGGCGTTGCAGTTGACTTTTGCGGGGATGCGGGCATGGTTGACTGTGGACCATTTTCTGCTGGGGATGAAGTGCCTCGAGTTGCAGATACTGTTTGACTTCGCGGTGGTACCTGTTATGTGTGTGGTTGACAGGTATATGTGTTCTTGCAAGAAGATGCATGAAGTGTGAAATGAAGAGAGAGAAATTGTGCTCGTGGTGTGATGGGATTTTGGAACACCCTTGCAATGAGAGAGAAGTAAGAATGTAGAGAGTGATCTTGTGTGCGGTGTGATTTTGAGGAAAGCATTGGATGTATTCATACCTTCACTTACCATTGCCGCTTGAGTGGAGATGGATTTCTGATGTCCGCGGAGGATGCTTTGATCGAGAATGTCCATTCTTTGGATGTTGATGAGAGAACGCTCTTGATGATGGGTTGGCGAGATGGTACTCTGGATGATGGGTTGGTCGTACCAAAGGCTGCCTACGTATCCCTTGAAGGGAATCAGACCAGCGTAGTTCAAGGATGATGGAGAATGCTGGAGGAGAAGCTAGGAGCAAAGCAAAGTAAAGCACATACTTTTTCACATAGAAGGAGAAAAAGAAAAAGAAAAATCTTTTTTTTTTTTTTTTTTTTTTTTTTTTTTGGTTTAGAAAGGAAAGAATATGCACACATGTGAGGAAAAGATTTTTTTTTTTTAGTTCGTGGGTGAACCATTTTAACCATTGTGTGCTTGTGAAGTCAACCCAAGATCAAGTCATGTTCAGTCGAAGTCCGGATTGCCTCGCTTGAATTCTGTTGTCGCCGGTGTGCCCAACGAAGATTGATGTCTAGCCCCAAGAGATTTGTCGATTATGGGGCTTCAAAAGGATTTTGATGCCGAGATGAGGGGTTGCTGATTGTAAAGCCCCTAGAATGCCTTTGATGCCAAATTTTGAGGGACTTGCATAGCTCCAAGATAAATCAGCTCTTGGCCCATTCGAGTAAATCGCCCTTTGTTGTTGTAGTGAGCAAGCCCCAAGAGGAGATCATTGATGCCAAGCTTCGAGAGATTACAAAGCCCCAAGTGTCGTGGGTTTGTAGATGGCGGGATGTGAAGACCTTTCATTGTAAAGCCCCAAATTATCTCGTGATTGGCTCGGCATTGAGAGCGGATGTACCATTTGGTAGAATTCTTGATAGAGATCTCCTTCTTGCTCTTACTGGGGAGATGAATGGCCTCATTGTGGTCGATACCCAAATGGCTGAGGGCTTATGTCAAAGGATGCAGTAATGTCTTGCGGTGCCGTCGAGGACACGGAGGATAAGGTCTTGGCGTGATAAAGTCTCAAATGAGTATGCTTGCTTGACTCTTCTTGAGTTGAACTAATGATGGATCTTCGGATGCAACTAATGCTGTGGCCCAACTTTATCTGAGCTGCACCTTGTGCTTTTGATCTTGGAGAAGGGGGTGCTGAATTGCAGAAACATTGGGATTGGCCGTGGCATTTCCCGCTATAACCCTGTTTTGATTAGAGTTTAGCATATTGAATCTTTTTCCTTTTCTCTAAGACTTCCTTCAAAATCTCGCTGTGAGCTCTAACAAAAATCATCAACTTCATTCATAGCATCGGAGTCTTCATTTTAAAACCAAGAGGACTTTGACTTGAAGTGTTGAGAGACCCTTTGAAGCTTGATCCCTTTCATGGAGACTACTCCCAAATTGCGTTGCTCGAGTATTGTTGCCCAAAAGACTGTCGGTCGCGAAGCCCTAATACTGCCCTTTGCTTGAATTAATGTAATGCCGTAGCCCAAAAGATTGTAGATTGCGAAGCCCGTTGAGACCTTTGGTGCCGAATTGAGGAAGCTTCCAATGTTGCACATGACTTGGATGGGGATACTGCTGGGGAGTTAATTGCTCTTTGCCGAGGGAGCCTTCAAGACTTGACCGTAGCCCCTAGAGTGCCATCATTGATTGCGAGAAAGGTCCATCCTTGATTGGGGGAACGAGCACGGGCACACGTGACAAGAGGGCCTTTTGACATCCTTTTTGAGAGACTTTGAGGATAGTCTCACACATCTTTTTCGAGCATAGCCCCTAGGGATTGTTGATTGTCAAAAGAAGCCCTTGTTCTCGGGTCATATAGCCCCTAGGGCATCACAATTTGTTGAAAAAAGCAAGAGTGACCCATCCTCGTGTGAGGGAACAAACATGAGAGGACATGGAAAGAGCTACTCCATTTCTCAGGAGCCTTTCGGCGTACTTTAGAAGCACATACTTGAAGAAGCTTTGAATACTGAGACACATGTTGTTGCTATATGCTACCCAAGCCAATTGACTAGCTATAGGTTATTTGTGCAACCTCGTGCCCTTTTGTGATGGGCTCGTTCTCGGATGGGTCTTGGTTACCACGGGCCTTCTTTTCATGAACCCAAGAATGCACACTGCTGGAGAATGATACCAATAACCCAAGACAACCTTTGATGGTGCCATATCTTGTCGAGCTTTTTGAAATCCCAAAGTTGACTCGGTGGGGAATTGACTTGCTGAGGAGATCCAATGTAGAGCTCGTGTAGTTGTCTTCTTTAGAGGCCAGAGATCTCCATTTCTCTTTCCCTTCTCTCTCTCACTCTCTTATTTTTTTTTATGGCGCACCCTGTTTTTTGCCTAGACCGCCCTTTCGGGTTTTCAATCTAGCGGGCATCTCTTTTGCGTCTTCATTTTTGACTCGGTTAATGAGGAAGTGTGCATTGACTCTAGCTGAGGATGAGAGACATGTGATTTTGCGGTGAAAACCTTTTGTCACTAAAGATGAGTGACATTGACTCGACTAGGGAAGTGTCCCTAGTATTGACATGTATTTTTTTTTATTGAATTGAATGACTAACGAAGGCAAGTAAGTCATTAAGAGAGAAGAGAAGGAAAGCCCCAATTTGATTGCAAGAAATTGGGAGTATGCAGAAAGAATAGAAGTCCTTAGACTCGATAAGGAACGCGAAATGATTCCAAATCTAAGAAAGTTGTTCAATCTTTTTGGTGATTAATTAATTGGTAAATGAATCGTACAAAGATGTCTTGACAAGTTCGAGATGAAGGCCGATCACCATAACGCGCTAGGGCTAAACATATCTTCTTTCTTGCATGAGACCGGACCCGCAGGTTGCCTACGTTCCTCCAGTGTAGAGGCTCAGGTCACCGTAGTTCTTGTGAATTCTCCATTCTTCGGGATGGAATTGTTGCTTCGCCGTGTAGCTTCGTCCTCCTTTGGTGGATGGAATGATGTTGATCTTGATGTGAACTTCTTTGATTGAGGGGGATTTTTTTTTTTTTTTTTTTTTTTTGTGCTCTAACTTTTGCCTAGGTTGATTTGAAGAGTTCAACCTAGCGAGCATTTTTTTTTTTTTTTTTTTTAATCCCCCCTTTGAAACATTGCTTGATTTTTCTCCATGGTTGTTGCTTCACCCTTGATGTCTTGGCTTTGTCTTCGTCGTTGATGATGTTGCCTTCGTCACAATGTTTAGCCCCTAGGCGTTCAAGTGATGGCCTTCATTCCAAAACTCGTTAAGACATCTTTTCATCATTTTGCAAAGAATTAGATTGAACAACTTGGAAGAGTGTATGAGGACAAGAACGACTTTTTATTTGATGATGAGACTTGACTCAAAATTTCACATTAATTGGACAAAGAAAACTTAATGCACACTTAAGAGGACTTTGACTTTTTTTTTTTTTTTTTTTTAATTCCTATTACTAGGTAGAGAAAGAGAAACGGAGATTGTTGTTGTAGTCCCCATTGTCGTTGTAGTCTCCTTGTGGCATGATTTCTTGTAGAAGCCCCATTTCAAAACCAAATCATTCTTCTTTGATGAGTTCTTGCATGTTGGCACTCTCTAAAGGTTGCTCTTCACCCACAGTAAATTCGCCGTTGTCGAACAAATCTTGGATGATGTTTCGGAGAAGGAAGCACCCTTCGGTAGTATGGCCACTATGCTTGTGGTAGCCGCACCATTCACCATGTGCATGATTCTCCGGTATCGTCTTCGGCTTGTACCCCTCCAAAGGCTTGACCTTTCCACTTGCCACCAAAGTTTCAAATGCTTCGGCTTGGGTTACTCCTAGGAGAGGAGTGAAAACTCGGTTGTTGGCGGTACCTTTGTAGCTTTTGAGGGACGGGCCACTTGAGCATGCTTTACCCTTAAACTTTGCCTTGTTGTTGGTGAGCTCTTAAAAACGGGCTTTGAGCTCGAAAACCTCTTCATTGTGAATCTTCCTCTCGAGATCAAAACGGGCTTGCCACAAATCGTCTTTTCGGTGGGCATCCTCGGAAAGTCTATCCATTTGTTCCCCCATGGCTCTTATTATGTTGAAGAGTCTTTCGTTGGACACGGAGAAGTACCCACCATTGTTGTTGTTGCCGTTGGAAGCCATTGGACCTATTGAAAGAACACGGTTGATCTTAGGTAGGCCCCACAAATACCTTTTGAGTAAAATGAATTTAACCCACAAACACGAAAAAGACTCAACCATATAAAGAAAATGACTCTTTTTTTGTTTTTTTTTTATTTACAAAAGTCGGAAGGACGGAGTCCTTTTTGGGGTTTCTAGAAAAAATAGTGGAATCGTCACACTAGTATATAGACCTTCTCGCGGTCCCATATACTCATCGGATTCCACCACGCTTGTGAGACCTACATGTGTCGGGATTAAACTAAATTAATGTAGTAAATCATACATGCGGGGACGGATTTTTATTTTCGTCCAAAATAACCACTTTTGGGGACGGAGTTTTATTTCGTCCATTGCAACAAGTTCGCATGTATGATTTGAAGACATTAGTTTAGGGAAATCTCGGCACATGAAAAACCGACTTGGTCACGGAGTGTTAGACCCTAGACTAGAATTGTGTGGCTTGTGCTCGGCTAAAGAGAGGCTTAAAGGTCACCCTCGGCATGTAGTCTTGAACTACGCCACGGGCTGAGGTTGACCGCTTCGAAAGAGTCAAGGTTGGGTGGAGCTTGAAACTTTCTAGGACGGGCCTCGACGGGTTTGGGGTTGGACTTGTGCGACTCGATAGTGAGCAATTGATTAGAATATGTGCATGTAGTGTGAGGTCTAACAAGTGACAAAATATATATATATATATATATTTTTTCAAAAGAAATAAAAAAGACAAATAAGCACATAATTACAACTTTCGAATCACCCGTGTGACCGATAAAAATAAACAGAAAGTAAAAACTGTTTTGTGCAGGCCCGGTGCCCACACACTGTCAAAACCACTCTGTTCTGTGCACTGTTATGTTTCTGGAAAATGCCCAGAAGCGCGCGAATTAGGATGCCTACTCGGGAGGCGCGCGTGTTAGACAAAGAGGGGCAGAGGCGCCCGCATCTGGGTAACAACCTGTAAATCAGCGGGTTCAAGGGATTGCCTTGACCCTAAATAAAAATGCTTTCCCCTGCAGAATTTGTTAGCACAGAAACATGGAATGGAAGGACAAGAAGGAAGACGGGCGATTCTGGTAATTGGGGTCGGACGCGTGTGCTTTAGGCCTAGGAGGCTAGAGGCGCGCGCTTCCCACCCTTTTTACCAGAATGCCCAGAAAACAGTAATAAGAACACCAAAAGTTAACAACGCAAGTTTAACCCTCTAAATCGTCCCCAGCAGAGTCGCCACTGTAGATACCCCGGGAAACCACAACTTGGCTAGAGCGGTGAATTATCCTAGGATGTCTAACTTGTTTTAGATTGTTTAGAGTCGCCACCTATGTTTTTAAAGGAACATAAGAAAAACCTAGAAATAGCCTAATTTATGTACAAAACCAGAGATTCGGGAGAGAAGGGTTCGGGGGTTAGGTGACGGAGTGGGAAGTACTTAAACACCCACTCCGCCCCGCTTACGCGGGTCTTGGTACTATTGGTGTTCTAATATTTACATGTCCTTCAATTAATTAAATAGAAATGTGCTAACAATTGTGATGAGAAGAAAAGGGAAATAAAGGAGAAATAAAATAGAATTGTTTTATTTATTTAATGATAAAGATTACATGTAACAAGTAATGTTAAAGAATTACATTAAGAGATGAAGAGAAATTAACATGGTGAATTAAAGTTAAGATTAAAATGTAGGGAGATAACCTTAACTAACTTCAATATGTGAAGTAGTCATGTTGGTCATGTCCCATTAATGGGGATTGCATACATTAAGAAGAAGAAAACAAAGGAAGAAAATGGAGTTGTACCTTGAGAAAGAGGACTTGGAACCTTGACTTGAAAGTGTTGTTGTTGTAATGAAATTGTTGTAGAACAATTTGTTGTATAGAAACTCTTGTTGGAGAATTTGTGTAGAGAATTGTGTATAGTGTAGGTGTAGTGAAAATGTGAGATTAAGGTCTAAAGAGTGTAAAAAGAGTCCCTTTCTAAGGTAGAAGATGATGGTTTTTATAGGTAAAAAAGAGAGGGAAAGGTTGGAGGGAAATTGGTCAATCCATGTGAGATGGAATTGACGAATAGAAAATAAGATAAATAAAATAATAAATTAAAGAAATAAAAGAAAATCAAATAAAATAAAAATGAATTATTTTGTTTTAAAGAGATGGCTAGAATAATGGGATTGGAGGTTATAAAACTAGGGGGATGAATGTGGATGAGAAAAGAAGTCTTTTGTGATAAAGAAAGAGATGTTGCAAATAAGAAAATGGAGGGAAATAAGGTGCAATCCGTTACTGCCAAAATGGGAAGCGCGCGAGTCTCGCTTTAGGGGCGAGACGCGCGCGCAGCCCGTTAACAGTTCCGGAAGCGCCCACGGCAGAAAAGGACAGAATGACAGAATGACCCTAAAAGTTAACTCTGTTATGCAGTTTAGTCCAAAACTAACGAAATCAGTTAGGAACTTAACCAAAATAACAGAAATTAACGAAAATGAGTTAAATAAAAATACTTTGTATGCAATCAAAGTGAGAGGTCCAAGGCGGGGTGTCTACAGAGCCCCTCAGCGACGTGGATTGCAAAGCAAAACGCGTCGACGAAAGTAAAAACACCCGCCGAGGACATCGACAAAGAAAAAGAAAGAAAAGAAAGCAAAGACTCGATGAAAGCAGTAATTTGAAATTGCTAGAGATAGGGGTGCGCTCCCTGTGTGAGCGTCTTTTGTTGATAGAGGGGGTGGCATGATCCGTTGGTAAACATGCCGGCTGAATCCGTTAAGTGAGGCCGTTAGTGAACCCTTGAATGAGGCCGTTAGTGAACCTTCGAATGAGGCCGTTAGTGAACCTTTAAGGAGGCCGTTAGTGAACCTTGAGGCCGTTAGTGAACCTTTGAGGAGGCCGTTAGTGAACCTTCGAGGCCGTTGGTGAACCCTTGAATGAGGCCGTTAGTGAACCTTTGAATGAGGCCGTTAGTGAACCTTGAGGCAGTTAGTGAACCCTTTGAAATGAGGCCGTTAGTGGACCTTTAAAGAGGCCGTTAGTGAACCTTTGAATGACGCCGTTAGTGAACCTTTGAGGAGGCCGTTAGTGAACCTTTGAGGAGGCCGTTAGTGAACCTTTGAAGAGGCCGTTAGTGAACCTTTGAATGAGGCCGTTAGTGAACCTTTGAAATGAGGCCGTTAGTGAACCTTTGAGGAGGCCGTTAGTGAACCTTCGTTGACGAATCCGTTAGTGAAATCCGTTGATGAGGCCGTTAGTGAACCTTCGAGGCCGTTAGTGAACCTTTGTTGACGAATCCGTTAGTGAAATCCGTTGATGGGGCCGTTAGTGAACCTTCGAGGCCGTTAGTGAACCTTTGTTGTCGAATCCGTTAGTGAAATCCGTTGATGAGGCCATTAGTGAACCTTCGAGGCCGTTAGTGAAGCTTTGTTGACGAATCCGTTAGTGAAATCCGTTGATGGGGCCGTTAGTGAACCTTCGATGCCGTTAGTGAACCTTTGTTGTCGAATCCGTTAGTGAAATCCGTTGATGAGGCCGTTAGTGAACCTTTGTTGACGAATCCGTTAGTGAAATCCGTTGATGAGGCCGTTAGTGAACCTTTGACGAATTGCTGCTTTGAAGCCGTGTGCTGTTTGGCGTTGCAGTTGACTTTTGCGGGGATGCGGGCATGGTTGACTGTGGACCATTTTCTGCTGGGGATGAAGTGCCTCGAGTTGCAGATGCTGTTTGACTTCGCGGTGGTACCTGTTATGTGTGTGGTTGACAGGTATATGTGTTCTTGCAAGAAGATGCATGAAGTGTGAAATGAAGAGAGAGAAATTGTGCTCGTGGTGTGATGGGATTTTGGAACACCCTTGCAATGAGAGAGAAGTAAGAATGTAGAGAGTGATCTTGTGTGCGGTGTGATTTTGAGGAAAGCATTGGATGTATTCATACCTTCACTTACCATTGTTGCTTGAGTGGAGATGGATTTCTGATGTCCGCGGAGGATGCTTTGATGGAGAATGTCCATTCTTTGGATGTTGATGAGAGAACGCTCTTGATGATGGGTTGGCGAGATGGTACTCTGGATGATGGGTTGGTCGTGCCAAAGGCTGCCTACGTATCCCTTGAAGGGAATCAGACCAGCGTAGTTCAAGGATGATGGAGAATGCTGGAGGAGAAGTTAGGAGCAATGCAAAGTAAAGCACATGCTTTTGCACATAGAAGGAGAAAAAGAAAAAGAAAAATCTTTTTTTTTTTT
Organism: Campanula takesimana; assembly: GCA_026119855.1. NCBI lineage: Eukaryota > Viridiplantae > Streptophyta > Magnoliopsida > Asterales > Campanulaceae > Campanula > Campanula takesimana. The sequence continues at coordinate 168,241 of JAOWBW010000589.1, forward strand.
TTTTAGTTTAGAAAGGAAAGAATATGCACACATGTGAGGAAAAGATTTTTTTTTAGTTCGTGGGTGAACCATTTTAACTATTGTGTGCTTGTGAAGCCAACCCAAAATCAAGTCATGTTCAGTCGAAGTCCGGATTGCCTCGCTTGAATTCTGTTGTCGCCGGTGTGCCCAACGAAGATTGATGTCTAGCCCCAAGAGATTTGTCGATTATGGGGCTTCAAAAGGCTTTTGATGCCGAGATGAGGGGTTGCTGATTGTAAAGCCCCTAGAATGCCTTTGATGCCAAATTTTGAGGGACTTGCATAGCTCCAAGATAAATCAGCTCTTGGCCCATTCGAGTAAATCGCCGTTTGTTGTTGTAGTGAGCAAGCCCCAAGAGGATATCGTTGATGCCAAGCTTCGAGAGATTGCAAAGCCCCAAGTGTCGTGGGTTTGTAGATGGCGGGATGTGAAGACCTTTCATTGTAAAGCCCCAAATTATCTCGTGATTGGCTCGGCATTGAGAGCGGATGTACCATTTGGTAGAATTCTTGATAGAGATCTCCTTCTTGCTCTTACTGGGGAGATGAATGGCCTCATTGTGGTCGATACCCAAATGGCTGAGGGCTTATGTCAAAGGATGCAGTAATGTCTTGCGGTGCCGTCGAGGTCACGGAGGATAAGGTCTTGGCGTGATAAAGTCTCAAATGAGTATGCTTGCTTGACTCTTCTTGAGTTGAACTAATGATGGATCTTCGGATGCAACTAGTGCTGTGGCCCAACTTTATCTGAGCTGCACCTTGTGCTTTTGATCTTAGAGAAGGGGGTGCTGAATTGCAGAAACATTGGGATTGGCCATGGCATTTCCCGCTATAACCCTGTTTTCATTAGAGTTTAGCATATTGAATCTTTTTCCTTTTCTCTAAGACTTCCTTCAAAATCTCGCTGTGAGTTCTAACAAAAATCATCAACTTCATTCATAGCATCGGAGTCTTCATTTTAAAACCAAGAGGCCTTTGACTTGAAGTGTTGAGAGACCCTTTGAAGCTTGATCCCTTTCATGGAGACTACTCCCAAATTGCGTTGCTCGAGTATTGTTGCCCAAAAGACTGTCAGTCGCGAAGCCCTAATACTGCCCTTTGCTTAAATTACTGTAATACCGTAGCCCAAAAGATTGTAGATTGCGAAGCCCGTTGAGACCTTCGGTGCCGAATTGAGGAAGCTTCCAATGTTGCACATGACTTGGATGGGGATACTGCTGGGGAGTTAATTGCTCTTTGCCGAGGGAGCCTTCAAGACTTGACCGTAGCCCCTAGAGTGCCATCATTGATTGCGAGAAAGTTCCATCCTTGATTGGGGGAACGAGCACGGGCACACGTGACAAGAGGGCTTTTTGACATCCCTTTTGAGAGACTTTGAGGATAGTCTCACACATCTTTTTCGAGCATAGCCCCTAGGGCTTGTTGATTGTCAAAAGAAGCCCTTGTTCTCGAGTCATATAGCCCCCTAGGGCATCACAATTTGTTGAAAAAGCAAGAGTGACCCATCCTCGTGCGAGGGAACAAACATGAGAGGACATGGAAAGAGCTACTCCATTTCTCAGGAGCCTTTCGGCGTATTTAGAAGCACATACTTGAAGAAGCTTTGAAACCTGAGACACATGTTGTTGCTATTTGCTGCCCAAGCCAATTGACTAGCTATGGGTTATTTGTGCAACCTCGTGCCCTTTTGTGATGGGCTCATTCTCGGATGGGTCTTGGTTACCACGGGCCTTCTTTTCATGAACCCAAGAATGCACACTGCTGGAGAATGATACCAATAACCCAAGACAACCTTTGATGGTGCCATATCTTGTCGAGCTTTTTGAAATCCCAAAGTTGACTCGGTGGGGAATTGACTTGCTGAGGAGATCCAATGTAGAGCTCGTGTAGTTGTCTTCTTTAGAGGCCAGAGATCTCCATTTCTCTTTCCCTTCTATCTCTCACTCTCTTATTTATTTTTTTTATGACGCACCCTATTTTTTGCCTAGACCGCCCTTTCGGGTTTTCAATCTAGCGGGCATCTCTTTTGCGTCTTCATTTTTGACTCGGTTAATGAGGAAGTGTGCATTGACTCTAGCTGAGGATGAGAGACATGTGATTTTGCGGTGAAAACCTTTTGTCACTAAAGATGAGTGACATTGACTCGACTAGGGAAGTGTCCCTAGTATTGACATGTATTTTTTTTATTGAATTGAATGACTCACGAAGGCAAGTAAGTCATTAAGAGAAAAGAGAAGGAAAGCCCCAATTTGATTGCAAGAAATTGGGAGTATGCAGAAAGAATAGAAGTCCTTAGACTCGATAAGGAACGCGAAATGATTACAAATCTAAGAATGTTGTTCAATCTTTTTGGTGATCAATTCATTGGCAAATGAATCGTACAAAGATGTCTTGACAAGTTCGAGATGAAGGCCGATCACCATAACGCGCTAGGGCTAAACATATCTTCTTTCTTGCATGAGACCGGACCCGCAGGTTGCCTACGTTCCTCCAGTGTAGAGGCTCAGGTCACCGTAGTTCTTGTGAATTCTCCATTCTTCGGGATGGAATTGTTGCTTCGTAGTGTAGCTTCGTCCTCCTTTGGTGGATGGAATGATGTTGATCTTGATGTGAACTTCTTTGATTGAGGGGGATTTTTTTTTTTTTTTTTTTTTTTGTGCTCTAACTTTTGCCTAGGTTGATTTGAAGAGTTCAACCCAGCGAGCATTTTTTTTTTTTTTTTAATCCCCCTTTGAAACATTGCTTGATTTTTCTCCATGGTTGTTGCTTCACCCTTGATGTCTTGGCTTTGTCTTCGTCGTTGATGATGTTGCCTTCGTCACAATGTTTAGCCCCTAGGCGTTCAAGTGATGGCCTTCATTCCAAAACTCGTTTAGACATCTTTTCATCATTTTGCCAAGAATTAGATTGAACAACTTGGAAGAGTGTATGAGGACAAGAACGACTTTTTATTTGATGATGAGACTTGACTCAAAATTTCACATTAATTGGACAAAGAAAACTTAATGCACACTTAAGAGGACTTTGACTCTTTTTTTTTTTTTTTTTTTTTTTAATTCCTATTACTAGGTAGAGAAAGAGAAACGGAGATTGTTGTTGTAGTCCACATTGTCGTTGTAGTCTCCTTGTGGCATGATTTCTTGTAGAAGCCCCATTTCAAAACCAAATCATTCTTCTTTGATGAGTTCTTGCATGTTGGCACTCTCTAAAGGTTGCTCTTCACCCACAGTAAATTCGCCGTTGTCGAACAAATCTTGGATGATGTTTCGGAGAAGGAAGCACCCTTCGGTAGTATGGCCACTATGCTTGTGGTAGCCGCACCATTCACCATGTGCATGATTCTCCGGTATCGTCTTCGGCTTGTACCCCTCCAAAGGCTTGACCTTTCCACTTGCCACCAAAGTTTCAAATGCTTCGGCTTGGGTTACTCCTAGGAGAGGAGTGAAAACTCGGTTGTTGGCGGTACCTTTGTAGCTTTTGAGGGACGGGCCACTTGAGCATGCTTTACCCTTAAACTTTGCCTTGTTGTTGGTGAGCTCTTGGAAACGGGCTTTGAGCTCGGAAACCTCTTCCTTGTGAATCTTCCTCTCGAGATCAAAACGGGCTTGCCACAAATCGTCTTTTCGGTGGGCATCCTCGGAAAGTCTATCCATTTGTTCCCCCATGGCTCTTATTATGTTGAAGAGTCTTTCGTTGGACACGGAGAAGTACCCACCATTGTTGTTGTTGCCGTTGGAAGCCATTGGACCTATTGAAAGAACACGGTTGATCTTAGGTAGGCCCCACAAATACCTTTTGAGTAAAATGAATTTAACCCACAAACACGAAAAAGACTCAACCATATAAAGAAAATGACTCTTTTTTTTTTTTTTTTTTTTTTACAAAAGTCGGAAGGACGGAGTCCTTTTTGGGGTTTCTAGAAAAAATAGTGGAATCGTCACACTAGTATATAGACCTTCTCGCGGTCCCATATACTCATCGGATTCCACCACGCTTGTGAGACCTACATGTGTCGAGATTAAACTAAATTAATGTAGTAAATCATACATGCGGGGACGGATTTTTATTTTCGTCCAAAATAACCACTTTTGGGGACGGAGTTTTATTTCGTCCATTGCAACAAGTTGGCATGTATGATTTGAAGACATTAGTTTAGGGAAATCTCGGCACATGAAAAACCGACTTGGTCACGGAGTGTTAGACCCTAGACTAGAATTGTGTGGCTTGTGCTCGGCTAAAGAGAGGCTTAAAGGTCACCCTCGGCATGTAGTCTTGAACTATGCCACAGGCTGAGGTTGACCTCTTCGAAAGAGTCAAGGTCGGGTGGAGCTTGAAACTTTCTAGGACGGGCCTCGACGGGTTTGGTGTTGGACTTGTGCGACTCGATAGTGAGCAATTGATTAGAATATGTGCATGTAGTGTGAGGTCTAACAAGTGACAATATATATATATATATATATATATATATTTTTTTAAAAGAAATAAAAAAGACAAATAAGCACATAATTACAACTTTCGAATCACCCGTGTGACCGATAAAAATAAACAGAAAGTAAAAACTGTTTTGTGCAGGCCCGGTGCCCACACACTGTCAAAACCACTCTGTTCTGTGCACTGTTATGTTTTTGGAAAATGCCCAGAAGCGCGCGCATTAGGATGCCTACTCGGGAGGCGCGTGTGTTAGACAAAGAGGGGCAGAGGCGCCCGCATCTGGGTAACAACCTGTAAATCAGCGGGTTCAAGGGATTGCCTTGACCCTAAATAAAAATGCTTTCCCTGCAGAATTTGTTAGCACAGAAACATGGAATGGAAGGACAAGAAGGAAGACGGGCGATTCTAGTAATTGGGGTCGGACGCGCGCGCTTTAGGCCAAGGAGGCCAGAGGCGTGCGCTTCCCACCCTTTTTACCAGAATGCCCAGAAAACAGTAATAAGAACACCAAAAGCTAACAACGCAAGTTTAACCCTCTAAATCGTCCCCAGCAGAGTCGCCACTGTAGATACCCCGGGAAACCACAACTTGGCTAGAGCGGTGAATTATCCTAGGATGTCTAACTTGTTTTAGATTGTTTAGAGTCGCCACCTATGTTTTTAAAGGAACATAAGAAAAACCTAGAAATAGCCTAATTTATGTACAAAACCAGAGATTCGGGAGAGAAGGGTTCGGGGGTTAGGTGACGGAGTGGGAAGTACTTAAACACCCACTCCGCCCCGCTTACGCGGGTCTTGCTACTATTGGTGTTCTAATATTTACATGTCCTTCAATTAATTAAATAGAAATGTGCTAACAATTGTGATGAGAAGAAAAGGGGAAATAAAGGGGAAATAAAATAGAATTGTTTTATTTATTTAATGATAAAGATTACATGTAACAAGTAATGTTAAAGAATTACATTAAGAGATGAAGAGAAATTAACATGGTGAATTAAAGTTAAGATTAAAATGTAGGGAGATAACCTTAACTAACTTCAATATGTGAAGTAGTCATGTTGGTCATGTCCCATTAATGGGGATTGCATACATCAAGAAGAAGAAAACAAAGGAAGAAAATGGAGTTGTACCTTGAGAAAGAGGACTTGGAACCTTGACTTGAAAGTGTTGTTGTTGTAATGAAATTGTTGTAGAACAATTTGTTGTATAGAAACTCTTGTTGGAGAATTTGTGTAGAGAATTGTGTATAGTGTAGGTGTAGTGAAAATGTGAGATTAAGGTCTAAAGAGTGTAAAGAGTCCCTTTCTAAGGTAGAAGATGATGGTTTTTATAGGTAAAAAAGAGAGGGAAAGGTTGGAGGGAAATTGGTCAATCCATGTGAGATGGAATTGACGAATAGAAAATAAGATAAATAAAATAATAAATGAAAGAAATAAAAGAAAATCAAATAAAATAAAAATGAATTATTTTGTTTTAAAGAGATGGCTAGAATAATGGGATTGGAGGTTATAAAACTAGGGGGGATGAATGTGGATGAGAAAAGAAGTCTTTTGTGAAATAGAAAGAGATGTTGCAAATAAGAAAAGGGAGGGAAATAAGGTGCAATCCGTTACTGCCAAAATGGGAAGCGCGCGAGTCCCGCTTTAGGGGCGAGACGCGCGCGCAGCCCGTTAACAGTTCCGGAAGCGTCCGCGGCTGAAAAGGACAGAATGACCCTAAAAGTTAACTCTGTTATGCAGTTTAGTCCAAAACTAACGGAATCAGTTAGGAACTTAACCGAAGTAACAGAAATTAACGAAAATGAGTTAAATAAAAATACTTTGTATGCAATCAAAGTGAGAGGTCCAAGGCGGGGTGTCTACACTTTTCTATCTCGTACTTCTATTACAAAACTTTTACATTAATTATAGTACTTTTTGAGATGGTCACTATGCCAAGCATTCTTGATATCTTTCCCTTCTTTAGTTTGGAGACGGTAAGTGCCTTCTTTGATGATTCTCGTGATCTAAAAAGGACCTACCCAGTTCGGTCTCAACTTGTTAAATCCGGGCTCTTTGCCTATGACCTCTGCCTTTCTTAGGACCCAATCTTTGACTTCGAAGCTTCTCTTGTGGACTCTTTTGTCATGATGGAGCTTTGCCTTATTTTTGTAATTCTCCATTTTAGCTCGGGATTCTAACCTCCGCTCTTCCAAATAGTCTAAGTCCCTTCTTCTTGATGCTTCATTATTTTCTTCGTCGAAGTAAGTCACTCGTATGGAGGGGAGTCCGACCTCGACGGGCGCCATTGCTTCGGACCCATATACAAAGGAGAACGGGGTTTATCCGGTTGAATTCCGATGAGTGGTCCGAACTACCCATAGCGCGGTGTTAAGCTTGTCCAACCATCTTCCGACTCGGCCGTCTAGGTTTTTCTTTAAGGCCACCATGATTAGTTTGTTGGCGGCCTCGGCCTGCCCGCTTCCCTCTGGTCAGGCGACTAATGACTTAGCGTGCTCGATCCGAAGCCGCTGACATTCGGCGGTAAAACTGGTTTGGAACTGACTCCCATGATCTGATATAATTACTCTAGGAAGTCCATACCGGCACCAAATGTAGTCATGCATGAAGTTGATGACATTTTCTTTTGTTAAACTGGCCAGAGGTTTCGCCTCGGGCCACCTCGTAAAGTAGTCCACTGCGACCACAACGTGGGTCATTCCATTTCGGGCTTTAGGAAAGGGCCCAATCAAGTCAATTCCCATTTGTCCCATGGCCACGTTGGGATAAGAACTGTTTGTTCGGTTGCTGGTAAGTGAAGAATGTTGGCAAAGCGTTGGCACTTGTCACATTTCCTGACATACTCCTCTGCATCCTTTCTCATCGTGGGCTAATAATATCCATGGGCCAAGATTTTGTCTGATAGAGTGCGAGCTCCGGGGTGGCCTCCACAAATTCCTTCGTGAACTTCGTACATTAAGTTGGTGGTTAGACGGTCGTGGACACATCTTAACAAAGGTTGGGTGAAGGACCTTCTGTACAAAATTCCATCTACCACTGTGTACCTCGCTGCTACTTTAGGAGTGATAAGAGCCTGGTCGGGGTTGCTCGGTGTTGTCCCTACTTCGATGTATTCCTGAATTTCATCGATCCAATCCTTCTCCACCTCGTCGATGGGCCGGATTGCGATGCGCGAGATGGTCGGCCATTAGACGAACTCGAGTGAGTAATTGATGTCGAGCTCGGCGATCTCGCTTTCGGTTATCCAGGACAGCTAGTCCGCCTCGGTGTTTTCTTCTCAACAGATCTGATTTAGCTCGTAGTATTCAAATTTTTGAAGGAGAGTTCTCACCATGTCCCTGTAATGGGATAAAACTGGGTGTATGGCCTCGTATTCCCCTTTGAATTGATTAACCACCAGCTGAGAATCGCTGTTTATGATTATGTTGGGTATATTTAGGCCTCTCGCCAACTCTATCCCTCCTATCAATGCCTCATATTCTGCTTGATTATTTGAGGCCTCAAATTTGAACCTTAACGCCCTCTTGAATCGATCTTGCTCTGGGGAAATTAGCAGTACTCCTGCCCCACTAACTGTTTTTCTAGCTGACCCGTCAATATACAGGGTCCAACACTGGCTTGGTCTGCTTGATTGCGAGCTGGACGCTTTATTATTTGTCAGGTCTGCTTCTTTGTTTTCCCTTTTCTTTGCTGAGATGAGCTTCTTCGAGCCGGAATGAAGTTTCTGCGATGAAATTGACTAAGGCCTGCGCTTTGATTGCTCTCCTCGAGGCATATGTTATTTGGAACTCCGTTAATTTAATTGCCCAAGTCATAAGTCTTCCTGATGATTCAGGCTTATGCAAGACCCTTCTCATCGGCGAATCGGTGAGCACAGTTATGGGATGAGCAGAAAAGTAAGCTCGTAATTTTCGAGCTGCGACAAGTAAGGCGTATGCTAATTTTTCAACATTAAGATAACGTCCTTCCACGGCGGATAAAGCCTTTGATACATAATAAACTGGCTTTTGGGAGTTATATTATTCCCTTACAAGAACAGCAGCTACTGCCAGGTCAATAGCAGCTAAATAAAGAAAAAGCTCTTCTCCTAATTCCGGGCTGCTCAAAAGTGGTGGCTGGCCCAAGTATTTTTTGACCTCGTCGAAGGCCACGTCGCACTCCGGGGCCCACTCAAAGTCTTTTCCTCCCTTTAAAATTTTAAAGAACGGAAGGCATTTTTCGCGGATCTTGAAATGAAGTGGCCCAGTGCCGTGATCCTTCCATTCAGTTGCTGGACATCTTTGATGGATCGGGGTAGAGTCATGTTGACGAGGGCTTGTATTTTTTCGGGATTAGCCTCAATGCCTCTTTGATTGACCATGAAACCCAGAAATTTTCCAGCTCGGACTCCGAAAGCGCACTTGCTTGGATTTAGCTTCATTTTATTGCGGTGTAGATTTTTGAATGTTTCTTTGAGATCGACCTCGTGGGAGCTCTCTTTGGTCTTGATATGTATGCTTCAATGTTTCTTCCCAATTGATCCTTGAAGACAATGGCGATCATTCTCGAGTAAGTTGCGCCGGCATTCTTGAGCCCGAACGACATCATTAGATAGCAGTAGGTTTTGTCAGCAGTGTAGAAGCAGGTTGACGTGTAATCTTCTGGTGCCATTTTGATTTGGTGATAGCTTGAATATGCGTCTATGAAGCTCAAAATCCGATGTCCCGCTATTAAGTCTACCAACTGATCTATGCGAGGTAGGGGGTAGCAGTCTTTTGGGCATGCTTTGTTTACGTCGGTGAAGTTGACACACATTCGGAGCTTTCCACTGGCTTTGGCCACCATGACTACGTTGGATAACCATTTGGGGTACAAGATTTCTTCAATAATTCGTGCCTTGACCAATCGTTCCACCTCTTCCTTTATGGCCGCCTTCTTGTCCGGCGCAAAATAGCGAGGTTTTTTTTTGCATCGGGGTGAAGGCCTCACTGTCGTTGAGTTTGTGCACAATTAATTCCTCACTAGTCCCTTCCATGTCCTCCACTTTCCATGCGAAAACATCTAAGTTACTGCGAAGGACCTCTATGATCAGTTTTCTTTCCTGTGGGTCAATTTCCAAGGCCACCTTGATCTTTTGCTCGGGGTACATCGGATTGATGATGACTTCTTCCAGTTCATCGTTTGGAAGAATGTCCGGGACTTCGCGGTCGATGAGGGATTCGAGGACGAGCTCTATCTGTGGCTCGTTCCTCTTTAGCTTTCTAATTTTCCTCACTTCGGCCCGGGTGGAGTGGAAAGAGATGGTACCGATGTGTATGGTTTCCTTTGTACTGACCTCGGGAGCAAATATTACCGTGGTTTCACTGAGTTTTAGCTTCACCGAGTTGGTTGCTGCCGCATCTGCTCTTTTCCTTTTAAGGATTCCATTCAGTAGATCCTCCGGTTTATTCTTGATACATGCCACTCCGGCAGGAGTACTGAATTTTACTTTCTGATGGAGGATGGATGATACAATTCCCAAGGCAGCCTGGGCCGTCATTCTTAAGATGGCGTTGAATTGTGACTTCATATCAATCACCATGAAATTTACTTTGGCGGTTTTGGAGAATTCCTTCTCTCCGATTGTCACCTCGAATTCAATCATCCCCATAACTTTGATGGTGTGGTTTGTAAAACCTTCCAGCAGGCCTGCGTAGGGGGCTAGCTTTTCCTGTTCCATGCCCATCTTTTTTAAGCAGTGATAGTAGAGGATGTCCCTTGATGCACCGGTGTCTATTAGGATTCTTCCGATGTCGGCACGCCCAACAGCGATGTCAATGGTAAGTAGTTTGGTGCAGTGAAATAAGGTGGCAGCAAGCTCGGACCTTTTGAAAGATATCACTTCTTCCTCTTCCTGAGGAATTGGAGGAATTAAGTATACCCTTTCTAACCTCTTGATTTGAGTTTCCAACTGGGCGTTACTAGCCAGCTCGACCCCGATAAAGTCGATGCGGAGTTGTCTGTTATCTCCTTCGGGCTCGGCGGTCCATTTTCCAGGACCTTTGTTGTTCCCAGTGTTCTTCGTCCTTACAACCCACTCTTTCAGCTTTCCCTGGTCTACCTGCCCTTGCAATGCCCTTTTCAGGTTCATGCAGTTTTCTGTGGAGTGCCCATGGTCGCTATGATACGTACAGTATTGGTTAGGGTCACGTTGCCACGCAGGTTTGTTCAATAGAGGTGGTGCCGGCAATTCCACCGATCTCATTACCACCTCTCTAGGGGCAGTGAAGGGAGTGAAGTCTTTGAACGTGTTGGTTCGGCGAGTGCGGTTTTTTCCAGGCCGCGAGCTCGTTTCAGGCTCTGCCTTGAACTCGATTCATTCTTTCACGGGTTTTCGGGCCACCTCGGGAACATACGGTTCTTCCGAGCCCACCACAGCCACAGCTCTCTCATACATCTCTTCAACTCCGCAGGGTTTGCGAAGTGAGAATTCCGTTTTAAGGGCTTGGCAAGTCAAACCTCCCATGAAACATAACTCTATATCCCTTCTTTCCAGATCAACGATCTGCTCTGTCATCTTCTGAAAACGGGTGATATAGGATGCAGTGCTTTCCTGGGTCTGTTGGCGGATTCGGATCAAGTCCTCTTTCGGCCTCACTGTTACTCCCGCTCCTGCAAATGAGTTGAGGAAGTTGCTTCTCAACATGTCATAGCTAGTGATAGAGCCTTGATTATGAGCTAGGAGCCAGGACAAAGCTTTTCCCTGGAAGGTTGAGGCCAGCGCTTTTCACTTGATGGCTTCAGATTCCGTAAATAGGGACATCTGAACCTCGAATCGTCCCACATGTCTCTTCGCACTAGTGGCCCCGGAATACGAATCTAGGGTAGGGAGGCGACGGTTGGTGATAGGTGAATTCTTGATCCCATCAGTGAAAGCATCTAGGGCCGATGCACTCTTTTTCGGGCTCCCCTTCTGCTCTTTCCACAGTTCCTTGATCATGTTCTCCATTGCGGGGGTTATTCCCTGAGTTCCCGCGGTCCTACCGCTTCGGGTTTCTCGGGTTATTCCTCCCGCATTAGACTTGGTGGGAGTCCTATGATTTTTATTTTTCAAGGAGGGAGGGTTTCTTCTTAGTTGGGATCCTCCCTTACCTTCAGGCTCACCTTTTGATTCCTCCTCATCTTCCTGATCATAGTATTCGTCGTCATCATCGTCAGAGATGTCATCGACATTTTTGCTATGGAATTTGCTAGGGCCTGGCTTGCCACATAGGACTTTCCAGCCTTTTGGGCCATGTTTTCTTCTTCCAACAGTTGAATGGTTTGAGCGTTAATACTTAACTATTGGGCCACCAGACGTGATTGTTCCTGGAGGGTGGCTAACATGAGCTTCCTCTTGTTCGTCGCGGGTGGTGGTGCTTTTGCGCCTTTAGAGGCAGTGATATGTGTTCTCAGATCTGATTCTCGTCTTTTTCGAGTTGGGCTTTTAGAAACCACTCCTGTTTCCAAGACGGTCATGAATTGATTGGCCCTCAGACGCGGCCTTAGGACTATTGGCTGAAGGGGTCACTATCTCATGCTCTTGAGTTGGTTTTTTTCCATTTCCAGCCATTTCGAGTTCAGTAAATGAAGAGTTGCTTTTATGTTCGTGAGGAACTTATTAGTGTTAACGGTATCATGAGATACTAGTTTCTCGTGAAAAAGATTACTAAAGGTAGTAAATCGTTTCCCGGCAATGGAACCACTGATGACGCCACGAAAATCGAGGTCAATATAAGGGATGGATATCTGGATTTTAGTCAACGGTTCACCTGTTAACACAACAAAGACAATGAAACCGTCAAGGTCAAGGCCGGGTTTGATCCCATCTTAGACCCTCGGGCGTGAGAGTAAGATTCTCTTGAAAGTCTAAGAAAAAGGAGTGGAATTCCTTGGGAGAGAAGAATATAGTTCTCTGTGTATTTTGAGTGTGTGTACGGGGTTGATCATACCTGAGAGAGAGGTAGGAAAAGATATATATATATATATATGACCTCTTTTACCCAGCGGTCCGACCGAAGGTCTAGACATAGACTTTTTCGAACATGCCATGTATCGCCCTGGGATAGGTCGGCACCCCTAACCTTGTCAGGCTCTGACCAGGGGATGTCGTGATGGGACATATTCGGCGCCGCGCATGGTAGGTGGACAAGGAAGTCCATGGGGCATTTAATACGATAGGATGGCTCTGTGCATGCCATTAATGCTGCCTTTATTCCAGACTCGCCGAGGAGGCCCCGAGCTCACCGAGGTGGCGGCCCTAGGAAGCTGAGAATTAGTCTGAGAGCTTATCTCGGCTCGTAATGTCTAAATGACCTCGATGTCGCCATGGAGGAGACGAGGTTGATTATGCTCGCTGGTACTGAACCGGTTCTGGAATGACTCCGGTTTGCTAGTATCCAGTCTATCTTCTGAGCCCGATCCATCTGGTGTGGGCTCTTCATATAGATCAGCCACTTCACCCATACACCGCCATATCTCCATGTTCTCAGTACAATAGTTTATTCTCAGTGCAAGTCAGTCGAGAAAATCAATCGGAATTGAGCCATAACTTTCGACCCACAGCTTTGTTCGACGATTTGACTAGACTACAACGTTCACGGAGTCGAGTACACGGAGTCGAGTAGATCATTTGTAGCCGATTGAAATTTAGTTTCTTCGATGTTATTTTCGTAGTAGGTAAGTTACTATTTCCCCCTTTAATTATAGTATTGTGCATAAATGCTATATATGATGCTTTTATTGTCAAATATGAAATTGGGAATAGTAATTTTGATGTTTGTTTTAATTAGTTAAATGGTCCCAAATAATTAGAATGGATACTAGTAATAGTGATTTTGAGACGGTGGAGTAGTGCTACTATAAATAACAATTATGACTCAAAATGAGTAAAAGACTCAACGGAGTCGTATAGGGCGTAATATATTTACCCCGTCCCATAAAATGAGTTTCTAAGATAAATAAGGGCGTTATAAAATTACCAGTGTGTTGTTCCCATAGGGCAACAAGGGTATAGAACCGCTAGAGGGGGGGGGTGAATAGCGGTCAAAAACTTTTTCCAAAATACCCTTAAAATCAACCGAGTACTTATCAGTTTGGCCAACTACGGTTCAAAGCACAAGAACCGAACTGATAAAATGCACAGCGGAGTTTGCGGTTTGGCCAAATAGGATAGTTAAAGAGTTGGGTGGTTTGACTCAGGTTGAGAAAACACTATGATGCAACTGAATAGTTAAACTTAAAGTTAAAAGGAAAACACAATTCATCTTTCAAGTCATTTCGTATAAGGAGACAAGTTAAAGACCACAAACAAGAAAGATAAATAACAAGACAGAAAATAAAGATCAAACACACGAATGGAAGAGGTTCGTTCTAAAATGAACTATGTCCTCTACCTAGATGATTAGTCTAGGATTTTCTAATAGCTATGAGACTTGTATTAATTTAGAGGAGGTTTTACAAGATGAATCTAAACTCTAAACAATAAGTCTAACCTAAGCTATAATAACAACCGGTGTTTTCGAAGTATATAATCTATGTGATCATATAAATCGGGTGTGTGTGTGGAAAGAAATCAAATGCTCTAAGTATCTAAATGATGGTTGAGCAAATGGAAGTCTTTCAGTGTAAAGACTGAGTATGAAAGGTTGTTAGGCTTGAAGCTTTGATGAAGAAAATTGGGTTTGCTAAGGAGATGGTTTGAAGATATGAATATCTGGGTTTGAATCTTCAAAGCAAACTTGAACACTTGGGAATAAATCTTTTGAAGCTCAGCAACCTTCATTGTTGAGGAATGAAGGCTATTTATAAGTAATGCACCCTTGTGACCGTTGGGTAAAGATTTGATTCAAATCTCCGGGTACAATTTGCTGTCGAAATCCCATTGGATGAGCTGTCATTTTCATCCTTTGTTTTGTCTTGTAGTCCTAGGTAGTTGTAGCACCACTACCTGACATCCGTCCTTTGTTGCAGAAAGGACTAACGGTAAACAATTCAAATTGCTTGGACAAGACCGACATTCCTTGCAGTAACCCCAAGTTAACTTAGAGTTGTTTTGACATGACATAATATCATTCCTTTACGGTTGAAGAGGGAATGTTTGTCTAAGGAATAAATGACTTCTCTTTAATTCTTCAATAACTGCACTGCGGTTTCCACCAGGCATAGGAGCGGTTTGAAGGATGAACTTGATGTGAGGTTTCATCAAAGCCACATACTGCGGTTTGATGAGGGACTTAGGGTTCCATGCTGGCGGCTCAAAGATGACGGCTTGAGACACCAAACCGCGAGGAGTAAAACCGAACTATACTCAGCCTAGACAAACAAAAATCTAGAAATGGACTTATCTAAAAATTGAAGTAAAACTTCATTACATGCGGTCCTAAATTCCATAAAGAGACACGTGGCATGGATCAATCAAATTAAGGTGGGTGTAATAACAATGAATCCTAACAATCTCCCCCTATTTGATTGATGCCATTACCACACTATGATAATAGCAAAATATTGTACTTGGTAAAAACATGTCCGAAATGAATTTCATGAAATTGCATGTCCCAAGTCAATGCACACACTATGCTAGATCATAGATTTCTAATCTATCAAAATAAAATAAATAAATAAAAAAAGGAATAGATAGAAGAGAAATTCATTCAGATGCATATAAAATGAAGTGATTTTGAAAATCAGATATGCATGTTTAAACTGAATGTTTAAAACAAAATGCACTTAAAAATATTTTCATGATGAAATGTAGTGCATGAGGTTTTGAAAATGCAAGCATTGTTTCACAAACAAGCAGTTTGAATAAACAAAGTTTTTGAAATAGAATGCTATGCAATCATTCTCATTATAATTCAATCATAAAGGTTTTGAACTTACAATGTAGTGAATTATAAGGAAATCAAAAAGACTAAGAAAATGAAATCTAGTCTATTTCATCACCGGTGGCAGGAGCTATCACTTCTTCATTTTCTTCAACATTTGCCTGCGCGGCTTGATTATCAACAGCGGCTTGATCTGGGGTGGCTTGATCAACATTGGCATTGTCGGTTGGAACAGCATTTCCTGAACCGGAGGCATGAGCGGTTTCAATAACCAAATCTACTGCACGAAGCCGAACCACAGTAGGTTCGTTGATTCTAGTTTCAATAGCAGCAGTTTGTCTGACTAATCTGCCGGTTCTAAGCATTAAGTGCTCAGTGCTGTCAAAAGAATGTTGAGCCAGAATATCAAGCTTTTCTTCTATAGAGTCCATCCTGGTTTCAACTTCTTGCTGCTTTAGGGAGTAGATCTCATGGTTGGTTTTGACCATGTCTTGAAGTACAGCTTGATTTTCCAGAACTCCTTTCAGCATCTTTTTGATCTCAAAAATATCATTCACTCTCTCCCCCTTAATGGCATCAAGATCAGACTGAATAGTGAGGAGATGAGTGTCAAACCGAGAAGTGGCGGCTTGCTGATGAAACTGAATGTGTCTAACCGCATCTATCAAATCAGCGGTTGAGGCATGAAGAGGCAAAATTGGATAAGATTGAAATGAAGGAGGGGGATCATCAGAAGGAGTATAGTCAGGCATAGGCTCATCATCATCATCAGAGATGGAGATGGCATCATCAGATTGATGGGAAGGGGAGGAATGCAGTTTTGCCTTGCCTTTCAAAAGAATATGGGCCTCATCTAATGATTGACCCATAGACATCCTAAGTGCGGTTTCAAATTCTATGGGGTCAAAAGGAAGGGAAAAAGAATAAGGAACAATTTCGGTTTGAGAAGGAGTAGGAACTGGATAACGCATAAAATCATCAAAGAGGAAAACATAAGGTGTAGGAACAATGAATAGGCGGTATAGGTTTGGAATGTAATGACAGTTAAAGTATAGAAAGAATTGGGAGGCAAGAGAAGGATCCATGAGAACCTGATATGCGGTTTCAGCAATGATCTGTTCTGCAACAGAGATAATGATTTGATCAACAACTGCTTCCATATCATCCTTGGGAAAAATTGCATAAGGATTGGGGCGGCCAGCCTTCAAAAATCTGTCTTCGGCTTTGGCGGCGGCACGGGCACGAGCTCCAGCCCTTCTTTCCCTTGAAGTTTCAGATTTGAACCGATTTAAATAGGAAGCCAGTTCTGCAGCACTCTTCCTTTTTCTTGTCTTCGGTTTTATGAAAGAAACCGATGGAGGAGCCGAAGGATATAGCCGTTGAACCGAAGAAGATGGCTGAACCGGAGATGGTAGAACCGCTGCAGCATATGGTAAGTCTGGAGATGAAGGACTGGATCCTGGTTGAACTGGAGATGACTGAACCGGAGATGGAGTGTGCTCTGGTGAGTCAAACTTCAATTTTCGTTTAAGTGTAGGAGGAGAAACCTCAACCAACATTGGGTCAATGCCTGCCTTTCACATCTCAGCTCTCTCTCTTAACTCCTTTGCAAATGGTCCTTCAAGGGGTGAGTGATCCTTCTTTTCATAAGCCTCACTTAAGTCCACTGCACCAGGTGGCCTTGATTGCCAATGTTCAACATGATCATATTTCTTGATTAACTTTCTTCTCTTCTTTTGCGGTTGAACCTCAAGAACTTCAACATCTTGCTCAGGTTCATTTGCCTCAGACATGTCAGTCTGCTCAGGCATAACTGCAGCCTTAGACACTGTGGTCTGCTCAGGCTGAACCGCAGCCTCAGACTCTTCGGTCTGCTCAGGCTCGGTTTGAGTAGAAGGTTTAAGGTTGGGAAAGGCTTTATAAATCTCAGCCAACTATTCTTCAGAGAACTGAACAGATGACGGTTTAGAAGTTGGAGGTTTAGGAGGAGAGGAGATAGGGAGGAAAAGATGAGGTGAAGGAATGAGTTCTGGAATAGATTTGGCTTTGGTAGCTTTGAGAGAGGAGGCATCCATTGCAAAGTTAAGGGATTTCTCCACATTCTGATGTAATGGAGAAAGAGGTTTAATTTGAGGTTTGGGAATAAGAGGTTTTGAAAAGGTAGGGGAAAGTTTGATTGGTGGGAATGAAGATGAAGATGATGAAGGTTTAGAGAGCGGTTTGGATGAGGGTTTAGAGGGAGGTTTGGCTAGGTCTGCCTTAGAGATGATTGAAGGAATTTGAGCGGTTCCCTTCCTCTTCCTTGGAGTGGCGGTTTCCTTAGGACGAGCCGCAGGTCTGGACCGAACTGCATGCTCCCCCTCAACTGCAGGCTCCCCCTCAGCCTGTAACGCGGTTTGAGCCAAATGACTTAACCCCATTCTATTCATAGTAGCAGTCTGACCTTAATTTCTTAACATCGTAGCATGGGCCTGATCAGCAATGGCACCAGCATACGGTTTTCCAGACTTGTTGAGCCGAGCCTCAGGAAAAGGTCCACGTTCGGCTTTAGGAAGAGGGTCTTCATTCCAAACTGCCTGTGCATACCGCCATCCAAAAGCGGTTCTGAAGGCATCAAGTTTTGATAATCCAAAAATGGATTTCTCAATTGTATCCATCCAATAATCCTTGTGTTCAATAGAAAACTTGAAGATATCAGTATCTTGGTGCAAAAACTTGGTCAGAAGCCTGCAATGAGTTCTGATCTTAGATTTTCCAGCGGTTTTAGCAGCATGGAGGCGGTTCAGGGCATTGATCATTTCTTTCATTACAACCCTGGGCCAGTGCAGTTTCTTCCCTTTGAGAATGGCCACACAGTAAGCATACTGTTCAGAGGTAAAGTTGTTGTGGTTCCCATTCTTGCACATCACTCCAGAATCCACTAATTCACACAAATGAGCCATGACTTCTCCAAAGTCCTTTTGGAGGAATTCTTGGTGGAGAATGAATTAACTCCAATTAATTCCACTATTGTGCTGCTCAGGAGCTCCGGTTTGATCCCCATAGCACCAGAGTTCTCAAGACCAGCCAAAACTGCAATTTTTGAAGCAGTTAAGATCACATCCTTGTTACGGACCTTGGACTTGATGGTATCTTCAAATTTTACTTCTCCAGTTTCTAGATCTCTGATTGGTTCTCCCCTTACATCCAACAAAGAAGCATTAGTAGCAATCCCATTCTCGAAGAATTCAGCACAAATGATAGTAACGAACTGGGGTTCGTCCATGAGAAATAAAGGGAGCAGCTTTGCATCTTCAAGTAGCTTGAGGATTTTCCTTCCAACTGCATCTTGTTTGATTTCTTCTACTAGTATCCTAGAACCGCGTACGAAGTTTGATGGGTCCATATCGGGCTTAGATGGTTTGGACGATGTAGAAGTAGAAGCAAGATCAATGGTTTGAATGGGATCAGAAGAGTGCGGTTCTACAGCAACACCTTCGGTTTGATTTGGAGCGGCTAGAGAACCTGATGGAGAGGTTTAAGTAGGTTGTTCATTTGCGGTTGCATGATTAGGGTAAGATGTACCTGTCTCAAAACCACTAAAATCATCAGCAACATTTGGAGCCATATGTGGCTCAAGAAGATCATGTTCATCAAATGTAACATGGACTGACTCTACAATTTTTAATGAAGTCTTATTGAAACAACGAAAAGCTTTTGAATGTTTAGAGTAACCAACAAAAATACCTTCATCGGATTTAGCATCAAATTTACCTCGATGCTCGCTACCATTATACAAGATGTAGCATTTGCATCCAAATATTTTAAAGAAGGCAATGTTGGGTGATCTGCCTCTCCACAATTCATAAGGAGTCTTGTTGTGAACTTTGATGATGAGGGAGCGGTTCTGGGTGAAACATGTGGTATTGATAGCTTCGGCCCAGAAGTACTTGGGAAGCTTGGCTTCTGCAATCATGGTCTTCACTGCTTCAATCAAAGTTCTGTTCTTCCTTTTCACTACTCCATTCTGTTGCGGAACCCCAGCGGCAGAGAAATTATGATCAATACCATGATCATCACAATATTGGGCAACACCATTGTTTGTAAATTCGGTTCCATTATCTGAACGTACAGCGATGTCATCCAATTTCTGAGTTTGGAGCTGTCTAAAGAGAGCAGTTACGATGCCATAGGTATCATCTTTAGAGGTCATCATTTCCACCCATGTATATATTGAAAAGTCATCAATAACCACCAAGGTATAGCGGTTTCCTCCTATACTGGTGGTTGGGACAGGTCTAAATAAATCCATGTGAAGCAGTTGTAAGCAGCGGTTCGTTGAAGGCGCGGTTTTGCTTGGAAATGACTGTTTGGGCTGCTTACCAAGCTGGCATGCTTTACATTTCTTATCATGGTGATCAGCCACTTTGGGTAGTCCTTTGATGAGACCGTCCCTTTGCAGTTTTGCTAGATACTTGAAGTTCAAGTGGCTGAGCCTCTTATGCCATAACCAGTTGCTTTCACTTATATTTTTGGCTACAAAACAGAGGTCAGCAATAGAAACAATATTACTCAAATCTATCATATATACATCACCTGTTCTGTGGCCTGTCAGTAGAGTAACTCCGGAAGTTGCATCTTTGATTAAACAATTTATTGAGGTAAAATTGCAGTTCATTCCTTTGTTACAAAACTGAGATATGGAGAGAAGGTTGTGATTGAGTCCTTCTACTAGTGACACATTTTCAATAGTCACCTTTCCACGTTTGATTACTCCATATCCTATTGTTTCTCCTTTCTTGTTATTTCCAAACACTACTGGGGGGCCTCTCGTACTGATGAAATCACAAAGAAGTTCATTATCTCCGGTCATGTGTCGTGAGCAGTCACTATCCAAGTACGAAATATCCTTATTCTTCTTTGCGGTTCCAGCCATAAAGCATAAGATCTGAAAAATAAACATTAAAGATTTTGGTCCCCCTTATTCATCGGGTCCTAGGGTTAGCAGCTTTTTGGGACCCACACCTGTTTGACCTTAGGATTTTTACGTCCCTTGGCATTGGGTGTGAACCTTAAAAGACAATGACCAGCACCATGACCATAATCAGCACAAATAGCACAATGAATAAATCCAGGTTTTGGTTGCGGTTTTACAAACCCTTTACTGACCTTTGGTTTCTCATGTTTTACTGGGTCAGCGGTTTTAGCTTTAACAAAGATTACCTTCTTGATATCAACCTTCCTCTTAGGTGCGGCTTTAGGGAATATGATAGGAATTTCCTTAAACCGACTAGGAGCAGTTTCATCACTCAATACTTCCTTGGTTGCCTCAGCCGCTGTGGATTTCTCTTTCCACTTTGAATCTCTCCCAGTCTGGTTTTTAGGATACTCAAAGAAATAATTTTGCCTTTTAATTTCTTGTTTTGTGCCCTTTTTACCGGCATGATTAACCTTAGGAATTTCTTTGGTTTGTTCAGTTGGTTTCACACCACCTTCGGCACAGAGACAAGGACACTTACACCCATCATCAGTTTTAAACCCCAATCCACTTTTATCCGAAGTAGGAATTTGTGAATTTAGGATTTGTTCCACGGTGACACCAGACTTAGTCCATACATCGGTCACTTTTTGAAGGTCATCCATTTGTACTGTAAGCTCATGGATTTGGGTGAGAAGTACCTCGGTTCTGTCCTTTAGATAGTGGTTTTCATCCACAATAGTAGATATCCCAGCAATTTGGAGCTTGAGGTTTTCAATTTCCTCCTTGTGGGATTTACATTCACGTTGGGATTCTTCATGTTCCGCAGCCATTAGTTTATATGCCTTTTTAAGCATAGTGTGTTATTGACATATAATATTAGCACGTTCTAGTACCTGGTCATCATGGCTTTGGTCTGCTTGAACCTCAGGAGTGTAGTTTGGTGTTGTAGGAGCTTTGCTTAATCTAGCCTCAGGAGTCTTGGTGAAACTGACTTCATTTGTTGATTTGGCAGTGGAAGCCTTTCGTCAATTTCAATTCTTTCTTCAAATCCCATGAGGCAGAGATTAGCAGTTTCTTCATCATCACTTTCATCTGAGTCTGAACCCATCCATGTCAGCGGTTGATCTCCTTGGTCAGCTACCATTCCTCTTCTTTTCATGAACTTCTTGTTGAATGGTTTCTTTGCTGGCGCGGCTTCATAACGCGGTTTGGGACAACTTGAAGCAAAGTGACCTGGCTGTCTGCAGTTATAACAGACCAAGTCATCCCTTGTCTTGGGATCTGCAGTTTTGTTGAATCTGGTTGGAGGGACAAACTTTGCTGGGCCTTTGGATGGAAATTAAGATCTATTGTTTTTCCTGAACTTGGTGTATTTCTTCACAAACAAAGCAAATTCTTCATCATCCATTTCATCAAAATCAACTTGAGTAGAACTTGAGGATTGTGATACTACACTCTGAGCATAAGAACTTTGAGGAGGAGTGTAGGGTTGATGAGACTGCTGATAAGATTGATAAGGTTGAGGATATGGTTGATGTGATTGAGGATAGGATTGGTGAGACTGCTGGAAATACTCAGGAGGTTCGGTTTGAGGATTGTATCTAGGAACATTTTGGTCAGGAGGAGCGGTTTGCAAGTGGAGGTGAGGAGCGGTTTGATGATGGTCTGGATTGTAGACATGAGATGAGGTATTGTTGAATGCAGCTAGAGAGAGTGTCTTAAATCTGCTTTCGGTTTCATGGACCTCTTCAAGCTTGAATTCAAAAACCTTCAGCATGGCATACAAGTGTCGAAGATCAAGAGCTTCCAAGTCCTTGTTATCTTCAATGTTAGTAGTTTTGATCAGCCATTTGCTACCAAGTGCTTGCATGAATCTCATGTTTAAATCTGTATTAGAATAGACATGTCCAAGAGAAAAACACACATTAACAATATCAATAAATCTCTCATAGCATTGTCTAAGAGATTCCTTAGGATCTTTAACAAAATAGTCAAAGAGTCTTCTCTGTTGATAGAGGCAGTTCTTCTTGGTATCTGAATCTCCTTCCAGAAAGTCAACTATAGCATCCTAGGTAGCCTTTGCGGTTGTGCAGTGAATCACCTTAGAATGAGTCCTCAAGTCAATAGCTACACTAGCATGGACATAGATCTTCCATCAAAATCCACATTGATGCGGTCTGCATCAGTCCACTCACTTTCTAACTTCTTAACTTCAGCTTCTTCTCCTGCGGTTCTTGCACGTGGATTAGCTTTCATAGGAACATATGGTCCATCAGTAACCGCGGTCCACAGTCTACAATCACATGAAATCATGTGTTTCATTATCCTATCTTTCCAAAAGATAAAACTATCTTCATCTAAAATCGGTAAGTGATTTGAGTTGGATGTCTGCATCATATGGGGGGGGGGGGGTGAATAGCGGTCCAAATTTTTTTCCAAAATACCCTTAAAATCAACCGAGTACATATCAGTTTGGCCAACTGCGGTTCAAAGCACAAGAACCGAACTGATAAAATGCACAACGGAGTTTGCGGTTTGGCCAAATAGGATAGTTAAAGAGTTGGGCGGTTTGACTCAGGTTGAGAAAACACTATGATGCAACTGAATAGTTAAACTTAAAGTTTAAAGGAAAACACAATTCATCTTTCAAGTCATTTCGTATAAGGATACAAGTTAAAGACTACAAACATGAAAGATAAATAACAAGACAGAAAATAAAGATCAAACACACGAATGGGAGAGGTTCGTTCTAAAATGAACTACGTCCTCTACCTAGATGATTAGTCTAGGATTTTCTAATAGCTATGAGACTTGTATTAATTTAGAGGAGGTTTTACAAGATGAATCTAAACTCTAAACAATAATTCTAACCTAAGCTATAATAACAACCGGTGTTTTCGAAGTATATAATCTATGTGATCATATAAATCGGGTGTGTGTGTGGAAAAAAATCAAATGCTCTAAGTATCTAAATGATGGTTGAGCAAATGGAAGTCTTTCAGTGTAAAGACTGAGTATGAAAGGTTATTTGCTAAGGAGATGGTTTGAAGATATGAATATCTGTGTTTGAATCTTCAAAGCAAACTTGAACACTTGGGAATAAATCTTTTGAAGCTCAGCAACCTTCATTGTTGAGGAATGAAGGCTATTTATAGGCAATGCACCCTTGTGACCGTTGGGTAAAGATTTGATTCAAATCTCCGGGTACAATTTGCTGTCGAAATACCATTAGATGAGCTGTCATTTTCGTCCTTTGTTTTGTCTTGTAGTCCTAGGTAGTTGTAGCACCACTACCTGACATCCGTCCTTTGTTGCAGAAAGGACTAACGGTAAACAATTCAAATTGCTTGAGCAAGACCGACATTCCTTACAGTAACTCCAAGTTAACTTAGAGTTGTTTTGACATGACATAATATCATTCCTTTACGGTTGAAGAGGGAACGTTTGTCTAAGGAATAAATGACATCTCTTTAATTCTTCAATAACTGCACTGCGGTTTCCACCAGGCATAGGAGCGGTTTGAAGGATGAACTTGATGTGCGGTTTCATCAAAGCCACAAACTGCGGTTTGATGAAGGACTTAGGGTTCCATGCTGGCGGCTCAAAGATGACGGCTTGAGACACCAAATCGCGAGGAGTAAAACCGAACTATACTCAGCCTAGACAAACAAAAATCTAGAAATGGATTTATCTAAAAATTGAAGTAAAACTTCATTACATGCGGTCCTAAAGTCCATAAAGAGACACGTGGCATGGATCAATCAAATTAAGGTGGGTGTACTAACAATGAATCCTAACACAGTGTTCTTAAAATCGGCCTAGATGGCCGCCTAGGCGCTTGGCGGTGGTGTAACGCCGCGCCAAACACCAAATCGGGAATATTAGGCGTTTAAGCGACTAGTCGGCTTCTAAGCGCTCTAGGCGGCTTCTAGGCGCTCTAGGCGGCTTCTAGGCGCCCTAGGTGGGCCTAGGCGAGGCCCAGTCGCACCGAACGCCCAGCTAATTTTGTGGCTGCCGAGGTCCACAATAGCTTTTATAAGGAGCTTGTTTCTTTAAAAATTTTTAACTAGTCGATGTGGGATAAACCTCACAACTCCTTCCATTCTCTGAGGCAAGGACCTCTCTTTTTATAGACATCCTGTTTCCAAAACTTTTTCTTATCTAAGCGATGTGGGATAACCCACTACTCCCTAAAGCCTTTCCATGTCCTGATTTTCTTAGCATCTTTCATAGCCTATTGCTCTACAACTCCAGGCCCCAGCTCAAGCAATTGAGTTCAAATTGGGACACATACCACCTTCTATTCATTCTATTTAATATGGGAAGTAATTTTTAATTTACTACTATTCAATTTTAATTTTCATGCACAACATTGATTTCATCACTCAGCATTGATTTCATCACTCCAAAAGAACTCTCTTCTCATATACATTGGGTTTCCTAAGACTTTCTACATAGGCGATGTGGGACAAGTGCGTACTATGGAGTATATTTTTTAGGTTCTCCATTCATCCGTCTCATAATAATTATTGATGTGTCCCTTTAAACATATAATTATGTGTAAATTTATTAAATATTTATAAAAATGCCGTTAACTTCTCGGCCCCGCCTAGGCCCCGACTAGTTCCCTAGGCGCTAGGCCCGGCTTCGCCGCCTAGCGCTTTTTAGAACACTGAAAATTACCCCATGCTATAAAATAAGTTCCTAATATAAATAAGGAGCTATAAAGTTATAATCGCAATTTAATATAATTGTGATTAACATAATTAAAAATGAAGCAAAATACTTACGGGACACAATATGTATTGTGAAATGCGTTGGATCATTAATTGTGATTATACGCGTGTTAAATGAGAGCGCTTAGGTACAATACGACTTGCACTATTAGTTACTTGGAGTCTAATACTTATGGACTCATATTTGGATTGATTATGGTATGATTGACACTTTATGTGCCATATGGTTGATGGGTATTTGCGTATGGTTATATGTTGTTGAGAAATATGATACAGTTGCTCATCTGAATTATGGAAAGGTCCACTACTTTTGGGCCTAGTTGAATTGGTTTATGGCTGGTAAACATCTACTTGTGCAGTGCATTTGAGTCCATCCGGCGGATGTGTTTGGGGTACAATATGTGAATACGAATATCCGGTTCACATGTGGGTGCGACACTATACCGCATGTGGGTGCGTCACTTTACGCATGTGGGTGCGTCACTTTACGCACGTGGGTGCGGCACTATACCGCATGTGGGTGCGTTACTTTACGTATGTGGGTGCGACAAATATCGCATGTGGGTGCTGCACATACAGCACACGTATGAGAAAGAAGGGACAAGGTGTGTATTGAAGATGATCAGAGAGTTTTTGTCGCGCCCCGACCAGGGGTCCTACTTGGCCCCCACGATCGGAACACGCACGGAAGACGTCATAATTCACATTTTAAATTTTGAAATGTCCTTTCTTACTTATTCATTATACCAAAACTTGATACACTTTAAAACTTCCAAAACTACATTTCAAACTATACACAACTCTTTATACAAAGCCTCAAAGGCTCACACATGTTACTTACAATATTTACAATCACCAAAAGTGTACCAAAATAGTGATATACATCAAAGTCTCGGGTATACTACCCCATAGGTTACATTTACATAATGCAACCCAAAACAACTCCTTCCCAAAATGGCTTACCAACTCGACGTCCTCCCCAAGCTCAACGTGACCTAGCCCCTGGCTCGCCTTTATCTAAGGAAAACAAATAAACAAGTAACGGGGTGAGATAAATCTCAGTAAGTTATTAATATGCAACTACATGGCATGTTATACATAATAACTTCAAATGAGCATTCTCAACAAGTAATCACATAGCACATAACATGAGAGGCGAAGACAACTCATAACACAACACATTAGACTGAAATAAACTCATTACAAAGGATACTGAGCCAAGGTTCTCCCAAAAGGATATAATAATCTGAGCTACATCTTAAAAGAATATGAACTTAAGTTAAATAAGTTTGAGATTATCAAAATACTCATATTTTAATTTAATTAATAGAACTTAAATAACAAATAATGAAAAGTCAAACTCATCATGCATTAAAATAAGTTAAAAAATATTGTGTAATAAATATAAGCTATAACAAGTTTTAAAAGATACTAATAAAATTTGGGATTATCAAGAGTCTTATAATTAATTTTAGTAATACAACTTAAGTATCAAACTGACTCAAGAAGTCCAGTAAAATTGACTTGGCATGCGAATATTATAAAAGAAACAACTTAAAAGAGTTTTACTATTGATGATGCTCTTAAATTTAATAACATTGCATACTAAAAAAGATTTAGTAATATAGGTCAATTTTAATTTTGACATACATAAAGAGGCTGTTAGGATTCATTGTTAGTGCACCCACCTTAATTTGATTGATCCATTCCACGTGTCTTTTTATGGACTTTAGGACCGCATGTAATGAAGTTCTACTTCAATTTTTAGATAAGTCCATTTCTAGATTTTTTGTTTTCAAGGCTGAGTATTGTTCGGTTGTATCATTAGCGGTTTAGTGCTTCAAGCCATCATTTTAAGAATGCCAGCATGGAGCTCTTCAATTCTCATCAAACCGTAGTTTGCATGTTTGATGAAACCGCACATCAAGACCATTCTTCAAACCGCCCTATGCTTGGTGAAACCGCAGAGCAGTTATTGAAGAATTAAAGAGATGTCATTTATTCCTTAGACAAACATTCCCTTATTGACAGTATAAGGATGTTGTTATGTCATGTCAAAATAACTCTAAGTTAACTTGGAGTTTCTGCAAGGAATGTCGGTTTGTCCATCAGTTTAAATTGTTTACCGTTAGTCCTTTCTGCAACAAAGGACAATTGTCAGGTAGTGGTGCAACAACTACCTAGGACTACAAGACAAAACCAAGGACGAAAATGACAGCTCAACCAATGGGATTTCGACAGCACTGTACCCTTCAGATTTGATTCAAATCTTTACCCAACGGTCACAAGGGTGCTCTGCCTATAAATAGCCTTCATTATTCAACAATGAAGGTTGCTGAGCTTCAAGAGATTCATTCCCAAGTATTCAAGTTTGCTTTGAAGAGTTAAACCCAGATATTCATATCTTCAACCATCTCCATTGCAAACCCAGTTCTTCATCAAAGCTTCAAGCCTAACAACCACTCATACTTAGCCTTTACACAGAAAGAATTCTATTTGCTCCACCATCATTTAGATACTTAGAGCATTTGATTTCTTTTCACACACACACCCGATTTATATGATCATATAGATTATATACTTCGAAAACACCGGTTGTTATTATAGCTTAGGTTAGACTCATTGTTTAGAGTTTAGATTTATCTTGTAAAACCTCCTCTAAATTAATACAAGTCTTATAGCTATTAGAAAATCCTAGACTAACCATCTAGGTAGAGGACGTAGTTCATTAAAGAACGAACCTCTTCAATTTGTGTGTTTGATCTTTATTTTCTGTCTTGATATTTATCTTTCTTGTTTGTGGTCTTGAACTTGTTTCCATATACGAAATGACTTGAAAGATGAATTGTGTTTTCCTTTAAACTTTAAGTTTAACTATTCTGTTGCATCATAGTGTTTTCTCAACCCGAGTCAAACTTCCAAACTCTTTAACTAACCTATTTGGCCAAACCGCAAACTCCGCTGTGCATTTTATCAGTTCGGTTCTTGTGCCTTGAACCGCAGTTGGCCAAACTGATAAGTACTCGGTTGATTTTAAGGGTATTTCGAAAAAGTTTCGGACCGCTATTCACCCCCCCCCCTCTAGCGGTTCTATACCCTTGTTGCCCTCTGGGACCAACAAGTGGTATCAGAGCGTATCCACCAAACTTGTTTTTACAAGCTTAACCGCTTGGGTGCTGATCCAATGGCAAACACAAACACCCATATGATGCAAACATCCAATTCGAATCACTTACCGATTCTGGATGAAGATAGTTTTATTTTTTGGAAAGATAGGATGATGAAACACATGATTTCATGTGATCGTAGACTGTGGACCGCGGTTACTGATGGACCATATGTCCCTATGAAAGCTAATCCACGTGCAGGAACCGCAGGAGAAGAAGCTGAAGTTAAGAAATTAGAAAGTGAATGGACTGATGCAGACCGCATCAATGTGGATTTTGATGGAAGAGCTATGTCCATGCTAGTGTCAGCTATTGACCTGAGGACTCATTCTAAGGTGCTTCACTGCAAAACCGCAAAGGCTACCTGGGATGCTATAGTTGATTTTCTGGAAGGAGATTCAGATACCAAGAAGAACCGCCTCTATCAACAGAGAAGACTCTTTGACTATTTTGTTAAAGATCCTAAGGAATCTCTTAGACAATGCTATGAGAGGTTTATTGATATTGTTAACGTTTGTTTTTCTCTTGGACATGTCTATTCTAATACAGATTTGAACATGAGATTCATGCAAGCACTTGGTAGCAAATGGCTGATCAAAACTACTAACATTGAAGACAACAAGGACTTGGAAGCTCTTGATCTTCGACACTTGTATGCCATGCTGAAGGTTTTTGAATTTAAGCTTGAAGAGGTCCATGAAACCGAAAGCAGATTTAAGACCCTCTCTCTAGCTGCATTCAACAATACCTCATCTCCTGTCTACAATCCAGACCATCATCAAACCGCTCCTCACCTCCACTTGCAAACCGCTCCTCCTGACCAAAATGTTCCTAGATATAATCCTCAAACCGCACCTTCTGAATATTACCAGCAGTCTCAACAATCCTATCCTCAATCACATCAACCATATCCTCAATCTTATCAATCTTATCAGCAGTCTCATCAATCCTACACTCCTCCTCAAAGTTCTTATGCTCAGAGTGTAGGATCACAATCCTCAAGTTCTACTCAAGTTGATTTTGATGAAATGGATGATGAAGAATTTGCTTTGTATGTGAAGAGATACACCAAGTTCAGGAAAAATAATAGATCTCAATTTCCATCCAAAGGCCCAGCAAAGTTTGTCCCTCCAACCAGATTCAACAAAACTGCAGATCCCAAGACAAGGGAAGACTTGGTTTGTTATAACTGCAGACAACCAGGTCACTTTGCGTCAAGTTGTCCTAAACCGCGCTATGAAGCCGCGCCAGCAAAGAAACCATTCAACAAGAAGTTCGTGAAAAGAAGAGGAATGGTAGCTGACCAAGGAGATCAACCGCTGACATGGATGGGTTCAGACTCAGATGAAAGTGATGATGAAGAAACTGCTAATCTCTGTCTCATGGGATTTGAAGAAAGAATTGAAATTGACGAAAGCCTTCCACTGCCAAAACAACAAATGAAGTCAGTTTCACCTAAGACTCCTGAGGCTAGATCAAGCAGAGCTCCTACTACACCAAACTACACTCCCGAGGTTCAAGCAGACCAAAGTCATGATGATCAGGTACTAGAACGTGCAAACATTATATGTCAACAACACACTGTACTTAAAAAGGCATATAAACTAATGGCTGCGGAACTTGAAGAATCCCAACGTGTATGTAAATCCCACAAGGAGGAAATTGAAAATCTCAAGCTCCAAATTGCTGGGGTATCTACTATTGTGGATGAAAACCGCTATCTGAAGGACAGAACCGAGGTACTTCTCACCCAAATCCATGATCTTACCGTACAAAGGGATGACCTCCAAAAAGTGACCGATGTATGGACCAAGTCTGGTGTCACTGTGGAACAAATCCTAAATTCACAAATTCCTACTTCGGATAAAAGTGGATTGGGGTTTAAAACCGATGATGGGTGTAAGTGTCCTTGTCTCTGTGCCGAAGGTGGTGTGAAACCTACTGAACAAACCAAAGAAATTCCTAAGGTTAATCATGCTGGTAAAAAGGGCTCAAAACAAGAAATTAAAAGGCAAAATTATTTCTTTGAGTACCCTAAAAACCAGACTGGGAGAGATTCAAAGTGGAAAGAGAAATCCATAGCGGCTGAGGCAACCAAGGAAGTATTGAGTGATGAAACCGCTCCTAGTCGGTTTAAGGAAATTCCTATCATTTTCCCTAAAGCCACACCTAAGAGGAAGGTTGAGCTCAAGAAGGTAATCTTTGTTAAAGCCAAAACCGCTGACCCAGTAAAACATGAGAAACCGAAGGTCAGTAAAGGGTTTGTAAAACCGCAACCAAAACCTGGATTTATTCATTGTGCTATTTGTGCTGATTTTGGTCATAGTGCTGGTCATTGTCTTTTAAGATTCACACCCAATGCCAAGGGACGTAAAAATCCTAAGGTCAAACAAGTGTGGGTCCCAAAAAGCTGCTAACCCTAGGACCCAAGGAATAAGGGGGACCAAAACCTTTCATGTTTATTTTTCAGATTTCATGTTTTATGGCTGGAACCGCGAAGAAGAAGAAGGATCTCTGGTATTTGGATAGTGGATGCTCACGACACATGACTGGAGATTCCGAACTACTCTGCAGTTTCATCCAAATGAAAGGTCCCCCAGTAGTGTTTGGTAACAACAAGAAAGGAGAAACAGTAGGATATGGAGCAATCAAACGAGGAAAGGTGACTATTGAAAATGTGTCATTAGTAGAAGGACTCAAGCACAACCTTCTCTCCATATCTCAGTTTTGTGACAAAGGAATGAACTGCATCTTCACATCAACTAACTGTTATATCAAAGATGCTTCCTCTGAAGTCACTCTACTGACTGGCAACAGAACAGGTGATGTTTATATGATAGATTTGAGTAATATTGTTTCTATTGCTGACCTCTGTTTTGTAGCCAAAAACATAAGTGAAAGCAGCTGGTTATGGCATAAGCGGCTCAGCCACTTGAACTTCAAGTATCTAGCAAAACTGCACAGGGATGGTCTAGTAAAAGGACTACCCAAAGTGGCTGACCATCATGATGAAAAGTGCAAAGCATGCCAGCTTGGAAAGCAGCCCAAACAGTCATTTCCTAGTAAAACCGCACCTTCAACGAACCGCTGTTTGCAATTGCTGCACATGGATTTATTTGGACCTGTCCCAACCGCCAGTATTGGAGGAAACCGCTATACACTTGTGGTGGTTGATGATTATTCAAGATATACATGGGTGGAAATGATGGCCTCTAAAGATGATACTTATGGCATCGTAACCGCTCTCTTTAGACAGCTCCAAACTCAAAAATTGGATGACATTGTTGCCGTGCGTTCAGATAATGGAACCGAATTTACAAACAATGGTGTTGCTCAATATTGTGATGATCATGGAATTGATCATAACTTCTCTGCCGCTGGGGTTCCACAACAGAATGGAGTTGTAGAAAGAAAGAACAGGACTTTGATTGAAGCCGGGAAGACAATGATTGCAGAAGCAAAGCTTCCCAAATACTTCTGGGCCGAAGCCATCAATACCGCATGTTTCACCCAGAACCGCTCCCTAATCATCAAAGTTCACAATAAGACTCCTTATGAATTGTGGAGAGGCAGATCACCCAACATTGCCTTCTTCAAGATATTTGGATGCAAGTGCTACATCTTGTACAATGGCAAAGAGTATCGAGGTAAATTTGATGCTAAGGCCGATGAAGGTATTTTTGTTGGTTATTCAAAACACTCCAAAGCTTTTCGTTGTTTCAATAAGACATCTTTAAAAATTGTAGAGTCAGTCCATGTTACATTTGATGAACATAATCTTCTTGAGCCACATATGGCTCCAAATGTTGCTGATGATTTCAGTGGTTTTGAGACAGGTACATCTTACCTTAATCGTGCAACCGCAAATGATCAACCTACTCAAACCGCACCATCAGGTTCTCCAGCCGCTCCAAATCAAACCGAAGGTGTTGCTGTAGAACCGCATTCTTCTGATCCCATTCAAACCGTTGATCCAGTTCCCAACATCACCTTCAATGAAGATTTCAATGAATATCAAGAAGAGCCTCCTCTGGAAAATCTTCAAGAAATAGTGGTTCATGATGACCTCCTTCCAGAAATCAATGAGCATAGAGACCATCCAACAACTAATGTTATAGGTCCTATCAGTTCTGGTGTTCAAACAAGAGGAAGCTTAACACATAGAGATAACCACAGTTTGTTCTCAACCGCACTGATATCTCAGATGGAACCGAAGAAGGTAGATGAAGCTCTAAGTGATCCAAGTTGGGTAGCTGCAATGCAAGAAGAGCTTAATCAGTTTGAAAGATGCAGAGTTTGGACTCTAGTTCCAAGGCCCAGAGATCACACTGTAATTGGAACAAAATGGGTATACAGAAATAAGATGGATGAAAATGGTACCATTACAAGAAACAAAGCAAGGTTGGTTGCTCAAGGTTATAGGCAAGAAGAAGGGATTGATTATGATGAAACCTTTGCACCTGTAGCCAGACTTGAAGCCATTAGATTGTTCCTGGCCTATGCCTCCTTCAAGAAATTCAAGTTATATCAAATGGATGTGAAGAGTGCATTTCTGAATGGTGAACTACAAGAAGAAGTTTATGTAGCTCAACCGCCAGGATTTGAAGACAACAAATATCCCAATCATGTCTTCAAGCTCAAGAAGGCCTTGTATGGACTCAAACAAGCTCCAAGAGCATGGTATGACACTCTATCTAAATTTCTTATTGAACAAGGCTTCTCTAGAGGTAAAATTGATACAACCCTATTTATTGCTAAACACAAAGGTCATTCATTATTAGTTCAAATATATGTTGATGATATTATTTTCGGTTCTACTAATGAGACTATGTGTGTTAAGTTTGAGAAGCTTATGAAAGGTAAATTTGAGATGAGTATGATGGGAGAGTTGACATTCTTTCTTGGACTCCAAATCAAGCAATGTCATGATGGAATTTTTATCAACCAAGCCAAATATACCAAAGATTTGATCAAGAAATTTGGGCTTGAAACCGCTAAGCCAGTTGATACCCCAATGCAAAAGGCCTGCAGTTTGGATCAAGATGAACGAGGTAAGAAAGTTGATCAGTCTCTCTACCGAGGTATGATTGGTTCTTTACTTTACTTAACTGCTAGTAGGCCAGATATCATGTTCAGTGTTTGTGTTTGTGCTAGATTTCAAGCTGACCCTAGAGAATCTCATCTTATTGCTGTTAAAAGAATTATTAGATATTTATGTGGATCTGTTAACCTTGGACTTTGGTACTCCAAAGAATCTTCATTTGATCTATTAGGTTATTCAGATGCTGACTTTGCAGCATGTAAGATAAGCAGAAAGAGCACAAGTGGTACTTGTCAGTTCCTTGGAACCCGGCTTGTATCATGGTCCAGCAAGAAACAAGCATCGGTTTCAGTCTCAACCGCTGAAGCTGAATACATTGCGGCTGGAAGCTGTTGCTCTCAAATTCTCTGGATGAAACAGCAGTTGGAAGACTATGAAGTATTTGAGACAAACTGCCCTATCTACTGTGATAGTACTGCAGCTATATCAATCTCCAACAATCCAGTACAACACTCAAAAACCAAGCACATTGACATAAGATATCATTTCCTCAAAGATCATGTTGAAAAGAAGAACATTTTCCTAGCAAAGGTGGGAACCGACGATCAAATTGCAGATATTCTCACCAAACCGCTCGAAAATTCTAGGTTCTTTCATCTACGAGGAGAAATGGGTATGCTGGAACTTACTTAATATAATTCATGCCTATTTATTCTTGTTCTAATAATATTTGTCAAGTATTTTGGCTCTATTAAGAAAATGCAAATAGTTTGCGGTTCAATAGACAAAACTGCAACAAGATGGTTCGGCTAAAGATTCCACTCAAACCGAAGAGTCAAGTAGAACAATTTCAGTTTTATCCAAACCGAATTGTCAAAGCAAGGTTTCGGTTTTCTCTACTGAAACCGAATATAGATCTGAAAGATATCGGTTTCACCAAAACCGATAATAAGGAAAAGGTAAGTCGGTTTACGCAAAACTGCTCAGGTATGAAATTGCATTTTAGTCCCTACTTTATGTCACTTCATTCATTAAGGACCTTTTTGCAATTATCTCTGCCGCATTAAATGTGAATCGACAGGTACACTGACGGTTGAGTTTCCTTAGCCGTCATGCCCGCTCCACTACCCGAGGTGGTTAATTGAGTATAAAAGACAAACCATTTTTCAATTTATCTTTTTACCTTCTTACTCTTTTTAGCAAAAACCCCTCTCTCTCCTCTGTACGCATTCATCCTTCTCTCTCTCTGTTCTCACTAAATTTTCTTACTTAAACAAAATTTTCTATGGCACCAAAGAAATCAATTGATCTTGCTTCTTCTTCTACATCATCCAAACCATCGAAGCCTGATATGGTATGAAATTCTGAACCCTAACTCAGTATATCTCACTTATCCGCCATTGTTGAAGCTTAAAAGCTTGTTCATCTTCCTTTGATCATTTTATGCTTTTTCTTCAATTTCTTGGTTGGTTTGTGTTCGCATTTACTTATATACACTGATTGATTACTTTGTTTTAAGATTTGTGTTCAATTTTGAGCAAAATCAATTTTGGGGTTATTTGGTGTTCTTGCGAAATTTTGCAGATTCTGGGTTCATGTGTTGTTATTTGTCTTAGTTTATTTAGAACTTTGTTAGAATCTACTCTCTGTGATCATTTTGATATAATTTTTCCATATTTTGGTTAAGATTTTGTTTTGCATATTCATACTCTGTTCTTCGTGTTCTTCATGCATTCAAACTTTTTTCAAAATTTTCCCTCTTTGATCCATTTTGCCTTCACTATTCCTTCATTCTTTGTTTTTACATTTTTACCCTTACTCTCCTTGAACCGCCTGTTTTCATTGTTAGGATTCCTTGTTATAGTTTGTAGTACTTAATCAAACCGCGGTTTGCTTAAGGATTCAAACTATCATTCTTTAAATTATTTCTAACTAAGAATGTCTTTCAGGATCCCTCAAACTTTGTTCCCGGTTCTAGGATTCTTGAGAATGAACTTAAACAAGATGCAGTTGGAAGGAAGCTCCTCAAACTGTTGAATGATGCTAAACTGCTACCTCTGTTTCTTATGGATGAACCGCAGTTTGTTACTATTATCTGCGCCGAATTCTTTGAGAATGGGATCTCCACGAAGGCTGAATTACTAGATGTAAGAGGAGAACCGATAAGGGATCTGGAATCCGGTGAAATTAAATTTGAAGATGCTATCAAGTCCACCGTCTGTGGCAAAGAAGTGATCCTAACCGCTTCCAAGATTGCAGTTCTAGCTGGTCTTGAGAACTCTGGAGTTATGGGGATAAAACCGGAACTTCTAAGCAATACTACAATGGAGCTGATTGGAGTTAACTCTTTCTCCACCAAGAATTCCTCCAAAAAGGACTTTGGAGAGGTGATGGCTCATCTTTGTGAACTGGTAGATTCTGGAGTTATGTGCAAGAATGGAAACCACAACAACTTTACAAGTGAACAGTATGCTTACTGTGTGGCCATTCTTAAAGGGAAGAAACTGCACTGGCCCAAGGTTGTGATGAAGGAGATTATAAATGCTCTAAACCGCCTCCATGCTGCTAAAGCCGCTGGAAAATCCAAGGTCAGAACTCATTGCAGGTTGCTGACAAAGTTCTTGCATCAAGATACTGCCATTTTCAAGTTCTCTACTGAACACAAGGACTATTGGTTGGATCCTAGTGAAAAATCTATCTTTGGACTGTCAAGACTTGATACCTTCAGAACAACCTTTGGATGGCGGTTTGCTCAAACTGTTTGGAATGAGGACCCTCTTCCTGAAGCCGAACGTGGCCCATTTCCTGAAGCTCGGCTCAACAAATCAGGGAAACCGTATGCTGGTGCCATTGCTGATCAGGCCCATGCTACGCTGCTAAGAAATGAAGGTCAAACTGCCACTCTAAACCGACTGGGGTTAAGTCATTTAGCTCAAACCGCGGTACAGGCTGAGGGGGAGCCTGCGGTTGAGGGGGAGCCTGCAGCTCGGTCTATACCTGCGGCTCGTCCCAAGGAAACCGCCGCTCCAAGGAAAAGAAAGGGAACTGCTCAAATCCCTTCGGTTATTACAAAAGCAAACCTATCCAAACCGCCTTCTAAACCCTCTATTCCCAAACCTCAAGTTAAACCCCTCTCTCCAGTACATCAAAATGTGGAGAAATCCTTAAATTTTGCTAAGGATGCCCCCTCTCTTAAAGCCGCCAAGGCAAAATCCATTCCAGAACTTATCCCCTCACCTCATCTTTTTCTTCCTATCCCTTCTCCTCCTAAACCTTCCACTTCTAAACCGCCATCTGTTCAATTCTCTGAAGAACAGTTGGCTGAAATTTTCAAAGCCTTCCCAAACCTTAAACCTTCCTCTCAAACCGATCCTGAGCAGACCGAAGTGTCTGAGGATGCGGTTCTATTTGAACAAACCGCTGTATCTACCATTGTGGTTCAGCCTGAGCAAACCAATGAGTTTGAGGCTGCAGCATTGCCTGAGCAGACTGATATGTCTGAGGCACTTGGTGAACCTGAGCAAGATGTTGAAGTTCTTGAGGTTCAACCGCCAAAGAAGAAGAGGAAGTTGGTGAAGAAAAGTGATTATGTAGAGCATTGGCAGTCAAGGCCACCAGGCGCTATTGACTTCAGTGAGGCTGACTACAAAAGAGATCACTCACCTCTTGAAGGAGCTTTTGCAAGAGAGCTAAGAGAAAGAGCTGAGATGAGGAAGGCAGGCATTGACCCAATGATGGTTGAGGTCTCTCCTCCTTCACTTAAAAGAAAGTTGGACTTTGATTCACCTGAGCATACTCCCTCTTCATCTCCTGATTTACCTTATGCTCCAACTCCGGTTTTGCCATCTACTTCTGTGTCGGTTCAACCACTGCCTCTTCCTTCAGTTCAACCGCTGGCTATTACTCAAGCTCAACCTCTCTCTCAGCCGCCAGTTCAGCTATCTCCACAGACATCGGTTTCATTCATTAAACCGAAGACAAAGAAACGAAAGAATGCTGCTGACTTAGCAAAATATTTGAAGCGGTTCAAAACTGAAACCTCTAGGGAAAGAAGGGCTGGAGCCCATGCTCGTGCCGCCGCCAAAGCCGAAGCTAGATTCTTGAAGGCTGGCCGCCCTAACCCTTTTGCTATCTTTCCCAAGGATGAGATGGAAGCCGCAGTTGAACACTTAATTCTTTCAGTTGCAGACAAAGTGATGGGTGAGATTGCCGATCAGGTACTCATGGATCCCACTCTTGCTAGTCAATTCTTTCTACAATTAACTGCTAGAGCCTATCCTCCTATGTTGAATTGGAGATTTGTGCCTTCACCTTCCATTCTTTTAAATGATGATTATTTGAGATTTCCTCTTCTTCCTTCTTCACCTCCTCAAACTGCAATTATCCCTATTCATTCTTTTCCCCTCTTTGATCCCATTGAGCTTGAAACCGCCCTTAGGATCTCTATGGGTGAAACCTTAGAAGAGGCACACATTCTGTTGAAAGGTAAAGCCAAGATGCCTTCTTCCTCCCATCAATTTGATGATGCCATCCAAATTTCTGATGATGATAATTCCAGTGATGAGCACATCCCTCCCTATACTCCTTCTGATGAACCGCCCTCTTCAATTCCTTCCTATCCAATTCTACCTCTTCATGCTTCAACCGCCGATTTGATAGATGCGGTTAGAAATATTCAATTTCATCAACAAACCGCCACTTCTCGGTTTGACACTCATCTCCTCACCATTCAATCTGATCTTGATGCCATTAAGGGGGAGAGAGTAAATGAGAGATTTGAAGATAGGTCAAGCCAACAACAGCTAGATGAGAGACTGAACTTAATCTTGGAAAATCAACTGGCCCTTCAAGATCTTGTCAGAACCAACAATGATCTTTGCAACTTAAAGTTTCAAGCCGTTGATGCTTCACTTCAATCTGTTGTTGAGAAACTGGATATTCTGGCCCAGCATGCGCTTGATTCTTCTGAACTTATACTTCATAGAATCGGGAAACTTGTCAAACAAACCGCTGCAATTGAATTGAAGATTGATGAACCGACTGAAGTTCGGCTTCGTGCAGCTGACTTTGTTTTTGAAACCACCCGTGGATCCGGTTCTAGAAATGTTGATCAAACCGCTCCCGCTGTTAATGTTCAAATTGCACAAGAACAAGCTGCTCAAGATGCTCAAACCGTTCAGAACCAAACCGCAGATGATGCTGCTGCTGCAAGGGGTTCTGTTGCAGATGAAGTAGACTAGACCTCTTTTCTTAGTCTTTCTTTTTGGTGTCTCTTGTAATTCATACATTGTAAGTTACTATCCTTTATGATTGAATTATAATGAGAATGACTGCATAGCATTCTGTTTCCAAAACTTTGTTTATTCAAACTGCTTGTTTGTGAAACAATGCTTGTATTTCTTAAAACCTCATGCACTATATTCATCATGAAAATACCTTTAAGTGCATTGTGTTTTAAACATTCAGTTTAAACATGCATTTCTGATCCTCAAAATCATATCATTCTTTATGCATCTGAATGTATTTCTTTTCTATCTCTTATTCATTTCCTTTATTTTTGATAGATTAGAAATCTATGATCTAGCATAGTGTGTGCATTGACTTGGGACATGCAATTTCATGAAATTTATTTCTGACATGTTCTTACCAAGTACAATGTTTTGCTATTATCATAGTGTGGTAATGGCATCAATCAAATAGGGGGAGATTGTTAGGATTCATTGTTAGTGCACCCACCTTAATTTGATTGATCCATTCCACGTGTCTTTTTATGGACTTTAGGACCGCATGTAATGAAGTTCTACTTCAATTTTTAGATAAGTCCATTTCTAGATTTTTTGTTTTCAAGGCTGAGTATTGTTCGGTTGTATCATTAGCGGTTTAGTGCTTCAAGCCATCATTTTAAGAATGCCAGCATGGAGCTCTTCAATTCTCATCAAACCGCAGTTTGCATGTTTGATGAAACCGCACATCAAGACCATTCTTCAAACCGCCCTATGCTTGGTGAAACCGCAGAGCAGTTATTGAAGAATTAAAGAGATGTCATTTATTCCTTAGACAAACATTCCCTTATTGACAGTATAAGGATGTTGTTATGTCATGTCAAAATAACTCTAAGTTAACTTGGAGTTTCTGCAAGGAATGTCGGTTTGTCCATCAGTTTAAATTGTTTACCGTTAGTCCTTTCTGCAACAAAGGACAATTGTCAGGTAGTGGTGCAACAACTACCTAGGACTACAAGACAAAACCAAGGACGAAAATGACAGCTCAACCAATGGGATTTCGACAGCACTGTACCCTTCAGATTTGATTCAAATCTTTACCCAACGGTCACAAGGGTGCTCTGCCTATAAATAGCCTTCATTATTCAACAATGAAGGTTGCTGAGCTTCAAGAGATTCATTCCCAAGTATTCAAGTTTGCTTTGAAGAGTTAAACCCAGATATTCATATCTTCAACCATCTCCATTGCAAACCCAGTTCTTCATCAAAGCTTCAAGCCTAACAACCACTCATACTTAGCCTTTACACAGAAAGAATTCTATTTGCTCCACCATCATTTAGATACTTAGAGCATTTGATTTCTTTTCACACACACACCCGATTTATATGATCATATAGATTATATACTTCGAAAACACCGGTTGTTATTATAGCTTAGGTTAGACTCATTGTTTAGAGTTTAGATTTATCTTGTAAAACCTCCTCTAAATTAATACAAGTCTTATAGCTATTAGAAAATCCTAGACTAACCATCTAGGTAGAGGACGTAGTTCATTAAAGAACGAACCTCTTCAATTTGTGTGTTTGATCTTTATTTTCTGTCTTGATATTTATCTTTCTTGTTTGTGGTCTTGAACTTGTTTCCATATACGAAATGACTTGAAAGATGAATTGTGTTTTCCTTTAAACTTTAAGTTTAACTATTCTGTTGCATCATAGTGTTTTCTCAACCCGAGTCAAACTTCCAAACTCTTTAACTAACCTATTTGGCCAAACCGCAAACTCCGCTGTGCATTTTATCAGTTCGGTTCTTGTGCCTTGAACCGCAGTTGGCCAAACTGATAAGTACTCGGTTGATTTTAAGGGTATTTCGAAAAAGTTTCGGACCGCTATTCACCCCCCCCCTCTAGCGGTTCTATACCCTTGTTGCCCTCTGGGACCAACAGAGGCCTTTGGAGTATAACGCAATAAAAACGAGGATTTGACGTTTCGGCCAATGAGAAGAATTTTATTTATTTAGTACAAGTCATAAGATTTAGTAGCCTATTGAATTTACCTTATCAATACAATTAGTTCAACTATTTCATAGCTACAATATAATAATAATAATAATAATAATAATAAATAATAATTTAAGTGATAAAATAAATAAGTAATAAAAGCCTTAAAAAATTAATAAAATTTAAAAGTACCCCGTGCAAAGCACGGGAATCACTTTAGTCTAAATAAAAGTTCATCAATGACAATAAACGTTTGACCTACCCCTATTCATTTTTTCTACTCTTATTTTTTGTATTCATTCAACATTAGTTTAAAATATTAATTATGACACCAGAAATTATGAAATTATAAATAATTTGAAGGTTTTATTAACTCATCTTAATACCCCCCCCGTTCCAACTCACTTGACACATTTTGATTAAAAATGGTCAACTTAGGGTCGTTTTGACCAACGTTTTATAGAAATATTTATGTTCAAAAAAAAAAAAAAAAAATTGTTATTGAGAGAATTTTTAATGGTGATCATTTTACATTTTTTTTTAATTTTTATTCGGATCATAAATATTTCTATAAAGTGTTGGTCAAACCGACCTTAGTTGACCAATTTTGGTCAAAAGTGTCAAGTGAGCTGGGACAGAGGGAGTATATGTTAAAAAAAAAATTAAAAAAATTAATATTTTAAAATGGAGGGAGTATTTATTTTAACTAGTACTGTATAACTTATGATATTGTATCATACTCCCTCCGTCCCGAAAGATAGTCCACCTTTTTTCGTTGTTACTACGAGGGAACTTTGAGCAGTTATAAATGCTACTTATAATTATGTTAATGTGAATCTAAAAATTGATATTAATAGTATTTATAATGGTGTATCAAGAACAATTTCAAAAATTTCATTAGAATAATTAAAAGTAGCCTTAATAATTACTCAAAATTCTTATGTAATACCCATAAAAATAGGGCGACTATCATTCTGGGACAGGAAAGAGTATTATCGAAATCATCCGATAACATCATGTAATGTACCAATCTCATACTCTCCCGACCCATAGAAAAGGCATAAAACGAAGACTATAAAAGGAATTAAGGAGATTTCGAAAAAAAAAAAAAGGAATTAAGGAAGAATATACTCATAACAACAAGTTGCATCAATTTTTAGATAT
The DNA here is from genome assembly GCA_026119855.1 of Campanula takesimana. Classification (NCBI taxonomy): domain Eukaryota; kingdom Viridiplantae; phylum Streptophyta; class Magnoliopsida; order Asterales; family Campanulaceae; genus Campanula; species Campanula takesimana. The sequence continues at coordinate 209,803 of JAOWBW010000589.1, forward strand.
TCATTAGAAAGTTTTATTTTTTTAAAATGTCCAATTTTTATTTTATTTATTTATTTCATTCCATTTATCATATTCATACACTTAATTTGTGGCTCTCGCTCTCAAATCATCATACTCACAACTCTTTCCCACTTACAATATTTTAAAATAACCATTTTCTTAATTTGCGAGTTAGAGAAAGTTGATGTAAATTATTACGTGACATAGGGAGCACCCTATATTTGGATGTGAATATGACAAATAGCAAGATTTAAAAGTGGGTCTATAATTTAAGTGTATGAGTATGACAATTGAGATATACCTCCTTCGTCTCAAAATAATAGACTGGTTGTACTTTTCAAATATTTTAAAGTTACATTATAAATTTAAAAAACTCAATAATTTTGAAATTAAAACTAATTTTTTAGACAAACAAAAAGGAAAAATGAAAGAACAGAAGTAGTATTAGTTTACTCCATCCGTCTCAAATTAGTGTGAACCAAAAAATTGGACACACAAATTAAAGAAAGTAGGAGAGATAAATAGTGAAATAAGGTGTTTGTGAGTATGAAAAAATAAATATGAGAAAGAATAAGTGGGAGGAATAGTAAGTTGATTGGTATTGTGAGTGTAAAAGTAAAATAAGAGAGATAATAAGTGAGAGAAAAAGTATAAATTCTTTGTTATTTTGGACAGTTCACACTAATCTGAGACGGGCAATATATATATATATATATATATATATATATATATATATATATATATATATACTCCCTCCGTTCCAAGGAAGTTGCAACATTTTGCCATTTAGGGCATTTCACAAAAGTTGGAACAATCTAAAAATGGAAGCTTTTTATTACTTTTATAATCCTCCACTCATTCTCTCTCTTCCTCTCAACCACTCATTATTCTCCACTCATTCTCTTTCCACCCCCACTAATTCTCTCTCTTCCTCTCTACCTTTCATTCTTAATATAATATTATATTCTTAATTTTCCAACTCCAAAGTAAATGTTTCAACTTTTCTGAAACGGAGGGAGTATATACTCCCTCCGTCTCATTTTAAACTTCAAAAATTTCCTTTTTGAGTGTCTCAATTTAAACTTCAAAATCTAAAAAAGGAAAGTTATTTATACTTTTTTATTTAGTGGGACCTACATGTCATACACACAATAACTATCCACTAACTATTCTCTACCCCACTTTCTCTCTCTTACCCATTTTCTATACTCACAACACTCTACACCACTATCTATATTTTATAATATAAAGATTCTTATCTTAATTTTTGTGCCCATTTTTTTTTTGAAGTTTAAGATGGGACGGAGGGAGTATATGTATACACACATACACACACACACACACACACACACACATATATATATATATATATATATATATATGCACATATATATATATATATATATATATATATATATATATGCACATATATATATATATATATATATATATATTAAATCAAGGATCCATATATATATATATATTTTAACCTACTGTATCCAAGTGCAACACTTGGATACAATACTTGTTTAGCTACTGTATCCAACTGCAATATTATAATTTATTTATGTATTGTATCCAAGTGTGTCCAATGTATCTATAATCTGGACCCTTGATTTTGATTCTAATATAATGGTTAGGCTTGATTCTCACGCAATTGTGGTTCTTATTTGAGTATATATATATATATATATATAATGATTAAAATATTATGTACTAATATTATTTTAAAAATAATCATACATTTTGTGACAATTTTCTCAAAATAATACATTTGGATGGAGGGAATAAAATTCACAAACTTAAATATATGACGTGTGTGTTTTTAAGGGGGTAGGACGAGACTGGGCAATGAAGGTTCTAGGGTTTCCTTTTTTTTTAAAAAAAAAAATAAAAATAAAAAATTTTGTAGGGTTTCCCTTTACCTAACATGAAGTTAAAGTGACCATATGATTACTTTGGTTGACCCCTTTTGTTTAGTGTCAATAATCATTGAGTTACTCTCCCGTCTTCTTTATTGACATTTCGCCAATTTACTTTTATTTAATTATACTCCTTCCGTCCCACCCGATTCCGAATTAGTATTTTTGGGTTGGGCACGTGAATTAAGGAAAAATGTTTTGGGCTGGGCACGGGGATTAAGGAAAAAATGTTTGTGGAGTAGTTGTTGTGAGTATGAAAAGTGAAATAGGAGAGAGAAAGTGGGGTAGAGAGTAATGGGTAGAAAGTTATTGTGAGTGTGAATGTGTGACCCATTAAATAAAACATTTCAATTTTTGGGTTGTCCTAATTTGAATGGGCACCCAAAATGGAAATTTGTCCTAATTCGAATGGACACCCAAAATGGAAATTTGTCATAATTCGAGTGGGACGGAGGATACGTTGTACGAAATGAAGTACCCTGTAAGAGAGAGTGTAGTTAATCACTTTGTATTACTCCATTTTTTATACTAAGGGAGCGTGGGTTCATCACTTTATTCAAAAAAATGGTTTATCACTTAAAGTGAAACTTTTGTAAAAGAGATGGAGATCTTATTATTTTCTTATTCAGTAATTATTGCATAAAGGTATTATAATTGATGCATACATATTTCTTGTTTCACTAGACATGAATCATGCCCATTTTTTTTAGCTATGGTTTAGAACTGATTTGAAGTAAATCTAATTGTTTTGTTGTCAATTTATTTGAGATTATAATGCATGTTTTTGTAGGTCTTGTATTCAGAATTTAAACGACCTTCTGTTAGGGGAGGGGGGATTCGTCTTTTTTATTTTTTACTTTTCTTTTCCATAATCGAGTCAGTCTAATGAATAATTTGTTTTACATTCAGAGATATGTTAAATTTGTTTTACATTAAGGAATGAAAACATGTTTTACACTAAAACGTGAGTAAAATAAGTTTTTATTGAGAATTTAACTGCATGATCAAAGTCTTTCGGATATGAAATACTGTTGTGCAATCTCCAGATTTACATGTACCGAATCCATTAACTTATGTGCAAGTTTAGGTTAGTGGTCATGGTTTTTCAACTTTGCATTATGGTTATGGGCTACCGAGGGTGTAAGTTGGGCTTTATTTTTATTTTGAATTATTAGTTAGTTTTAAAAACTAGCATTAGCAGACTTTTGAAGCGCGGCCCAAGGCCCAACGCATTTCAGCCCTCAAGCCAATTAATTTAAAGAGATTATTACTACATAATCCACCTTCATATTCCAAATAAATATAAAGTCCTTAAACATATTTATCCATTTTTTGAAATGCCAAAAATACCCCCATACCCCCAAATAAAACCATGCCACTCCTTTGACTTTGACCTTTCCTCTCCCCTCACGCACACAGTCTCCCTCTCCCCTCCCCAGTCTCCGGCAGCCTCTCCACCGGCGCCCTTCTCTCTTCTCCGGCGCACCGATTGCCCGTCACAGAGACCTCTCTAAATCCAGAAACACCGGCCCTCTCTGATTCCGGCGCAAAACCGACCAGCGCTCCCTGTTCTGTCTCATCGCCAAAATTTCTGGTAGAAAGCAACTAGGGCATCAATTGACTGACCAAATAGCATAAATCTGTGAGTATTTCCCACCGCCCTTGACTCTGTTGCTAGTGTCTACGTCGGCGAAACTAGACGGTGCTCTGATTCGAATTTCCCTACTCATTCCCGCTGCTAACTCGATCATCAATGACGATTTTCAACGCGGCAATAGTTCTCTCAAGGAGTTTTTCGCGCCACTTTTCTTCCCAGCCCTTGCGTGTCTGTGTTGTTGGTAGCGGTCCTGCTGGTTTTTACACCGCTGAGAAGGTATAACCTATTTATCTATGCAGCTATACTTGCATTTTGCAATTTCAATTAGCCAAATTTTGCTCTTAATATGATAGTTACAGTAATGAGTCTCTCAAAGTTTAATTGATGTTGCATACCACTCCCTCCTCTCATACACAAGTCCAATTTTTGACTTTGACAAGTCAATGTAGTACTATTTGAACTGGACCGGGGCGGGTATAGTGGAGTGGTGTATTTAATGGAATTTTTGTTTGAATTGAGATTGTAGATGTTGAAGGCACATAGCGGAGCTGAAGTTGATATCATTGATAGATTGCCAACACCATTTGGATTAGTCCGGTCCGGTGTAGCACCCGATCACCCTGAAACAAAGGTGTGAGTGAATCTTCACAAGCTGTAACTCTTTGCTATTAAGTTGACTAGTTGAGTACTTCTTTTGATGCAAATTTCGGCTCACTAAATGTAGGTCTTAATTGCAACATTCATAGTTTATCTTAATTACATGTTTATTTGTACATATCAAGCCTTGTCATCTATTGAAGTGACTGAATGATTAACCTGTGTTTAATGTGATTTCCTTTTACATTTATGTCGCATTGGAGTGGGAAAAGAAAAGTAATCTTATACACCCTTTATCCTAGAATAAATGTCCTACTTTCCATTTTCGTATGTTAGGGTTGTTATGTTCGTTTTGTTTAGAAAGAGTCGGTTCGAGTTAGTGGTTAGCCGGTTTACTATTCCCGGTTTAGTGATTGTTAGCGATGTTAAAAGGGGCACGAATGCTATGAGAAGAGAAGAGAGAATTTAGAGAGAGAATAAGAATGTAATGATCTAGGGTTAAATAAGGGGATGACTGTTAGTGGTCGGTTAGTATTCTCGTTAGGGTCGTTATGTTCGTTTTGTTTAGAAAGAGTCGGTTCGAGTTAGTGGTTAGCCGGTTTACTATTCCCGGTTTAGTGATTGTTAGCGATGTTAAAAGGGGCACGAATGCTGTGAGAAAGAATCAATGAATGAATGAACAATTTCTTCCCCAAATTCTTATTCTCTCTCTAAATTCTCTCTTCTCTTCTCATCTCAACAATTTCTTCTATTTCTCATCTAATTTCTCCTGCTTCTCATCTAATTTCTTCTAATTCTCTTCTATTACCAAAAATTCTCTGTTACCGTGCATTTAACATTGGAATTGAGTCTCAATTTCTTTGTTAATTCTGGTTATAACTTGTAAGATCATAACAAGTGGTATCCAGAGCCTTCTCGGTCTGAGGTGAAGATGACGGAGTATGATGCTTATGGTGGTTATTTCCTGGTCGGAGTTAATCTGCAAATCCTACTCGAGCGTCCTAAAGATAAGGAGTTAGAATGGTGTGCTTCTGCCTTCCTGGAGCGTATTGTCCAGATTAATTCGCCCAACGAATACTTCGATGAATTCCAGATTGTTAGATCTCAGTTGGAGACCATAGCCTCACATATGTGTGAAGAACTGAGTGAAGGGTTTTTTCTGGAGCATTTCATTGCTGGATTGGAAGAAGGAAGGAAGTCATATGTCAAATGGCTGCTACCACGTACAGTTGATGATGCTCGGATTTATGCAAAACATTATAGAGAGAAGCCATTTGCAAAGTGTTATGAAGAGGCTACAATTGTCACTACGGTATCTATTGATAGTGTTGATAGTTATGTTACTGTTGTCGATAATGAATGTGAAATTGGCCTGACTAATAATGATTTTGAGGTCCAAGTTGAGAGAAATGTTGTAGATCTGGACTGTTGCTTTGGGGAAAATATTTCTCAGATTGAGGCTGATGTTGATTCCATTTTGGAATCTGATGTTACTTCCAAATTGGTCGTTGGGCCAACTAGATTCAGTCCTCGAATGGTTGTGGCTCATTTCGTTAATGATCCTTCTAATGTGGAATTTGCACTGATTGTTGGTGAGGATGATACAGTGACATTTGCTCGAATGGAAGGCATAAATAGCAGGCATGATCGATTTACTAAGAAAGGAAAATCTACAGTAAAGCACGCCAACTGTTTGATAAAAGTCCTAGTAGTAATAACGGAGGGGTTGCTGCCATTAAGATCATCGTATGCGCTGTTGTGGGATCCGGGAGGTATCTACACGAAAGGTGTGTATATTCGAGCTATGGTACCTCCACGTCCACTTCTGTTTCCACTTCCAGCTCATTTGATTATCTTGATTGTTGAAAATATTAAATTCGATGTGAAGTCCGAGGCGTTTGATACTCAGTTTGGAAGTTTTTACGACTTGGACAATAGGATGGTGTATCATTTTGTTCAGGAATTCAAACAAATGTATAAGAAGGATATTAGTGGCAATCCCATGGCATTAAGGAGGCTGGAGACAGTTTGTGGGAGAGCAAAGATGGCATTGACTTCGACTGCTCTGACAGTGATTGAGATTAAATTTTTTGAAGAGATGGAAATTTATACAACAGCTACTCAGGCAAGATATGAGGAGTCGAATATGGGTTTGTGTAGGAATGTTATGCAGTCAGGGGAGAAGTGCTTAAGAAATGCTGAGTTGGACAGGAGTATTGTTGAGGATGTGGTTCTTGTGGGTGGTTCAACCGGGATTCGTAAAGTTCAGTTGTTGATGCAGGGTTTTCTTTGTACGAAGGAATTTTACAAGAGTATTATCCCTGATGAGATAGTGCCCTGGGGTAAAACTGTGCATGCTGCAACTCTAAGGGGTGAAGGTACACCGAAGGTGCAGGATAAGATGTTTTTAAATGTGATGTCGCTAACTCTTAAATTTAAGACTGTAAGAGGTGTAATGAATATTTTAAATCCAAGGAACCCCAAAAGTACCACCAGGAATGAGCAGGTGTTCTCGACATACTCTGGTAAGAAACATCGGGTGTTGATCCAGGTTTATGAAGATAAATTGATGAGTGTTGAGAGAAAGCTTGAAATGAGAAAAATCATCAATGAACTTGTTAGCCATAGCATGAAGTTGAAGGAGAAGAGGGAACAATTTTTTAGGAAAAGGACACATCTCACTGCCTTAGTTGATAAGCTCAAAAGCTGTAAGAATGGTAAGGAGATAACATATGGGTTTGTTCTTTCGAACATTCGATATGTGGCTGAAGCAAATAATAAAGAGACAATTTATATGCTAAAGCTTGATGATTATGTGAGAAATTCAACTCATGGTATTTCAGAGAGGCTAAATGGCGAGAAGTCTTTAGATGGAGCTAAAATAAGATCTATGGCTCATGGTAATAGCCTCTCTTGTTTGGAAAAAACTAGGGAGTTGTTTGAGGCAAGGAAAGCATGGAGATCTATTTCCTGGCGTAGTTTGGTTAATGGATTGACGAGAAATGGGGAGTCCACGCGAGAATTAAAGTTCTTTTGTCATGCTTCTGTAGGGGGTAAGTTTTTCTGGATTCCAATTGCCCTTGGATTTTCGCAAAATGGGTATCATAATCAGGCCATTTCCATATTTTTCAAAAAGCTGGAGGGTGAGAGACCAACTGATTTGACTACTGTTTATGCTCTTTTGACTTGTACTTGTGTTGATGCTCTTGAAATTGGAGTGGGAATTCAGAAGACCATGTCAAGGACTGGTTTTAAGTTGAATAGATGTGTTGGGACTGTTTTGGTAGTGCTGCTCACCTGGGCATACAGTACTGAAACAATTGGAGTGATGGTGCTGATTCATGGAGGTACCAAAGGCTTTCTCATGCCTCCAAAAGTTGCTGCAACCCAAGTTATTGTGGTTTTATTGCCGTACAAAGATGCTGATATTCAAGGAATTTTAAGTGCATTTGCTGCCTTTATGAAGACCTTCGGTGAATCAAGCACTTGTGTTGATGTTTCCCAAGTACAGAATGATTGGGCTGACTCTAGTTTTTCTCATACTAAGAGTGATGTCAAATGGAGTTGCACATTTTCCAAGTTGCCCAAGGGAGTTGGTTAAAATAATCCTCGAGGACAAGGATTGTTTGAAGGAGTAGGGAATGTAATGATCTAGGGTTAAATAAGGGGATGACTGTTAGTGGTCGGTTAGTATTCTCGTTAGGTTCGCTATGTGCATTTTGTTTAGAAAGAGTCGGTTCGAGTTAGTGGTTAGCCGGTTTACTATTTCCGGTTTAGTGATTGTTAGCGATGTTAAAAGGGGCACGGATGCTATGAGAGAGAATCAATGAATGAATGAACAATTTCTTCCCCAAATTCTTATTCTCTCTCTAAATTCTCTCTTCTCTTCTCTTCTCATCTCAACAATTTCTTCTATTTCTCATCTAATTTCTCCTGCTTCTCATCTAATTTCATCTAATTCTCTTCTATTACCAAAAATTCTCTGTTACTGTGCATTTAAAATTGGAATTGAGTCTCAATTTCTTTGTTAATTCTGGTTATAACTTGTAAGATCATAACATTAAGCTTCTTAGTTTGACTTTGCACGCTTATTAAGAAATCAATGTCAAATGGGTAAACAATTATAGAGGATTAAGGGTATAGTTTTCCAAAACACTATTTATAAGTGGAATGGGTAAAAGGTAGGTTAGGTAAGTAGTGTTCTTTTTGGTAATTCTATAAAGTTAGGAGGATAAAGTAGTCCAAAGCACTGTTCACTATTTGACATTTATGGAATAAAGCAAAGTAAGAAGCTTATAGTCGGACGGACCAAAAAGGAAAGTAAGGGGCTTAAATTGGGACGGAGGGAGTAATAGATATGTTTTATTTTTTTTTTGCTGTCCAGAATAAGCCACCTACTAATATCTGCTTTTCATTTGAATTTATATGAATCTGTCTAACTTCAGATAGTAGACGAGCAATAAATTCATGATATTTGTAATGGACTTGCAACCATGAAATATTTTCATAGCATGTTGCAATGTCCGACGAATAAATTTACATATATAAAGATTTGATTGAATTGCCAGGAAGAATAGAAGGCACGACTAATTTCTTTTCATAAACATGAGTAATTATATGTGTTTTGCCTATATAGCCACTCCTCTCCAGCTTGCTTACCTGAAAATTTGCAACAGATAGTCACCAACCAGTTTTCCCGAGCAGCGCTAAATGAAAGATGTTCATTCTTTGGGAATGTGTCTCTTGGATCCTCCATTTCCTTGTCTGAGCTTCGGGATATTTACAATGTGGTAAGAACAGGCTCTAACTGATTTCTTGTGCTGATCATTGCATTCAATGTTCATTCATTTTGCCTTGAATATATGTATGATGAAACTTAAATGCCATGGAGCAGGTTGTGCTTGCCTATGGTGCCGAAAGCGATCGAGTTTTAGACATTCCAGGAGAGGTTTGTATTAGGTAGTATGATTTTGGCTTTATCTTCTATTAACACACAATTGTACGTGCTGTGAGCTTGTGATTTCTGCTGTTTCCTACTTTTTGATCATTCATTTGTTGCAGGGTTTGGATGGGATACACTCAGCCAGAGAATTTGTTTGGTGGTATAATGGGCACCCAGACTACAATAATCTGGCACCCGATTTGAAGTGTACTGATACAGCTGTTGTTCTTGGTCAGGTATCTTCATGTTCTTGATTCATATTTATGTCTTTCACTACAAATGATTATGGTCTCATGTCCTTTTTGGGTTATCATGGACCGAGACCGTCAGAATTATACTTGAAGCACTGGGCATAACACACATTTGTATATCTCTTTTCGTGGTGTAGGCTAAGTGCTTGTTGCACCACATTTCAATGTAAATTAAATTGCCATCCTGAAAGTATATTCTCTTATTTTCAGGGTAATGTGGCTCTTGACGTTGCGCGAATCCTTTTAAGACCAACAACGGAATTGGCCACGACTGATATTGCAAGCCATGCTTTGGCTGCTCTGGCAGATAGTTCAATTAGGTTGGCCTTCAGTAATTCGAGAGTAATGCTACAAACATACTTTGTTGATGAATAACTAATACTTCAAAATTGCAGGAAAGTGGTTCTTGTTGGAAGAAGAGGGCCAATGCAAGCAGCCTGCACTGCTAAAGAGCTACGTGAAATTCTTGGTAATTCCTGAATATAACCATCAACATGGAAGATGAATGATGGGTAAATTAGTTGTCTGTTCTTATCTTATGACCTAATTGCTCTATATGGGGTTCTGAACGTATGTTTTCTCATTCCACTGCAGTAAAGTGGTCAATTATATAAAGATTTTCAGCATTGGTTACCAATTACCATCTAGTTGCACTGTGTCTGCTCATATGAAACTTGCATTGGATTTTACTGTTATTGGAAAATTTACATTTCACCTACTGTGAAGATTGACCATCATTTTTAGTCAAGTATCTGCAATGTGTCTGCACCTTTGCGTGAACAAATTAACAGACACTGATGCTGATGTGACATTAATTGCTCTTCGATATCTCTCTTATAAATCACTTTATTTCTTGTTGCAGCTATTAAAGACTTGTATATTAACATTAAGGAAACCGATCTTCTTAAAACTGCTGTAGACGAGGTAAGTTTGATCTTCCTAAACTTTTTTATTATCCGTGTCGCAAATGATGAGCTGGTTCATTTCATCCAAAGGCAAATATTTTCAGTACTGTGATGTAACCTTTTGTCCCTTCTTCTGCTAGTGAAATTTTACATTTTATTGTTGCATTTACGCTTTCACATTTGCATCACAACTGAAGTTATATGTTACCTGGTGTTGTCATATGACAAAGGAAGAACTGAAGAATAACAGGATTCAAAGGAGGGTCTATGAGCTGCTCTGTAAGGCGGCCTCATCTGGAAGTTCCCATCCAAATTCAGGTCAGCGAGAGCTCCACTTTGTTTTCTTCCGAAAACCAGACAAATTTCTAGAATCTGATGGTGGAAATGGCCATGTTGCTGGTGTGCACTTTGAGAAGACAATTCTTAAAGGTACTTTTCCTCTACAAAAGTTAAGAGTTAAGTACCCTTTTAGTCCCCAACCTATTTAACTTTTTCCCTTTTCGTCCTTGAGCTATTTTTTTTTTCCAATTTCGTCCTTAATGTATGGATTTCATGGATCATGTAGTCCTACTGTCAATTAATCCGTTAAATGTGCTGATGTGACATATGACATCACCAATTATGCTTAGGTGGAACTTTTTAGTGGAAGAAATGGCTAATGTTGAACTGTAAGGGAGAAATGGTGAGATGGGTGTTGAGAAAATAGTAAATACGGAGTAATTTAGATTAACAACAAAATATATTTTCCTTAAGATTATTTTTGAATTGAAATTCCAACGCCCATCTCCATCTCATCACCAATACACCACCACCACCACCATAACCACCAGCCACAACCAACACATCACTGGAACCCTTAACACCTCCATCTCCATCTCCACCGGTCACAACTCACAACCTTCCCCGTCAACCTCTATCACCACCATCAACCTCCATCACACCCAGCACAAAAAAAAAAAAAAAAAAAAAAAAGAATCATAAAAGCCACACAGACAACACCCTCATTGCAGCCAACACAAGCATTATAACCTCCACCACCGGCAACAAAATAAAATCAGAACCCAACTTTTGAAAATCAGATCTGAGAAATCATTTCAAAATCAGTAAATACATTGCAGCCACTATCAAACACATAAACAAGCCCACAATCATTTCAAAATCAGATCTGAAGTACCCGTCAAAGAGATGAGAGAAGGAAGAAGAATGGTTTTGAAGGAGAGGTCAGAAAAGAAGAGACGACTGAGAAGGAGGGACTAGTGAAATGAACGACCGGAGAAGAAGGGTGAAGTCAATTCCCGACCACTCATCTTCTCGTCTTTAGATCTGGCCGGAGTACATGTGTCTTTTTATCCGTCTAGATCTAATAACGTGGGGGTGGCGAAGGTGGGGTGGTGGTAGGCTGGAATGAGGACGGTGCTGACGAGAGTGGTGGTGGCGGGGAGAGGGGCAGCGGATTTGGGAGGAGGAGGTGGTTCCTTCTTCAATTTCCTGGCTTTCGGAATATGGGGCTAAGCCGCTAAGGGTCGACGTTCTATAGAATCAGATTGATAGACATCCAGACTCAAGAAAGGAAATGAAGATCAGGTTGACTGATTATAAGGCTGAAATCATGACTGGAGTTACAAAGCTGTCATATGATGCTTAATTTGTGGCTGGATGATTACAGTAGTTACTTTGTTTAGTTTTCTTTTTGGATTATAAATAGCAGGCAGGAGAGAGGAGAAAGACATCCAGAAAATAGTATTGGAAGTCTATTGACTTGGGAGAGTTCCAGCCTCTAGAATAGCTGGTGGTAGGAGAGTGCCAACCTCTATAATTGTTGGTATTTCATTGTTCTGTAGGAGAGTCGCAGGAGAGTCCTTGCTATTGTTGGCGTTCTTTCTGTTTCGTTGAATATTATTTCAGTAGTATATTATCTGTGCCTATCAAATTGGTACCAGAGCAGGTTGCTGCCAGGTTGCTGCGCAAGTTGCTTAACAGGTTGTTGAACAAACTGCTGGGGAATAATGAATTATGATTGTTATTTTCGCTGGGAGTCGATCCACAAATTCTACTCAAGTGTCCGAAAGATAAGAAAGGGTTAGAAATGAGTGCATCCGCGTTCCTTGAGCGAATTGTCCAGATAAATTCCTTCGAAGAATATTTTGAAGAATTCCAAACTGTTAGATCTCAATTGGAAACGATTTCTGTACACATGTGTGAAGAACTGACCGAAGGATTCTTCCTTCACCATTTCATTGCCGGATTGGAAGATGAATCCAAGTCCTTTGTCAAACAGCTTGCACCTTCTTCAGTTTATTGGGCTGGAGTTTATGTGAAGTATTCAAATGCTCGAGAAAATGAGGCCTCAAAGCATTATAAAGAGGTAAAAAGTAGTCAGGGTTCTGTCATTTCTTATGATATCATTAATGAGGTAATTGTTGGTCCTGTTGATAGTTATGTCAATGATGCGGATAATAGTTGTGAAATTGGTTTGACTAGAAAGGCTTTTGAGTTCCAAGTTGAGGAAAATGGTGAAGGTGTGGATGGTTGTTTGGGGGAAAATAACTCCAATATTGGGGCTGGTGATAGTTTTATATGGGGAGCAAAACCTTGCTCATATACAGATTGTCTTCATGAAAAAGGTGGCTATTTGAATGATGCACACAAGTTGTTTGATAATATGCCGGTCAAGAATACATTCACATGGAGCTCAATTCATTGTGCTTTAACTGATTCGAAGGTTTCAGATAAACCTAGGAGGGCTTTTGAATTGTTACCCATATTTTTTCTAAGGTCGTCATTAGAGGAGTTGTGGGATCCGGGAGGTAATTTCACAAAAGTTGCAAATGGGGAGACTACTCTTCTAGGCAAGATGGAGAGGAACATCCCAGGGGTTTGGTTTCAACCAGCTTTGAGCCACGAAATGAACTCAGCTTTAGTAGAGACTAATGTTGCTCAAATTAATTGCGCCATGTTGCGGAACCATTCTTATAATATTCACCTTGGGGATAAGGTGAAAGTTTGGGCGGGGGTTAATGATAGACATCCAGACTCAAGAAAGGAAATGAAGATCAGGTTGACTGATTATAAGGCTGAAATCATGACTGGAGTTACAAAGCTGTCATATGATGCTTAATTTGTGGCTTGATGATTGCAGTAGTTACTTTGTTTAGTTTTCTTTTTGGATTATAAATAGCAGGCAGTAGAGAGGAGAAAGACATCCAGAAAATAGTATTTGAAGTCTATTGACTTGGGAGAGTTCCAGCCTCTAGAATAGCTGGTGGTAGGAGAGTGCCAACCTCTATAATGGTTGGTATTTCATTGTTCTGTAGGAGAGTCGCAGGAGAGTCCTTGCTATTGTTGGCGTTCTTTCTGTTTCGTTGAATAATATTTCAGTAGTATATTATCCTGTGCCTATCACAGATTTGGGGTCTTTGAGTTTTTTTTTTGGGATTTCTTTTTTATTTTATTTTAAGATTCAAAGTTTCATGTTTGAACACTTTAGCCCTTGTATTTACATATAATCATTGGGTCAGCAAAAATATTGTCACATAGGCCAAATAGTGATGTTATTATGCCACATCAACATATTTAACGGATTAATTGATGGACCATTGACGGTAGGACTACATGATCCATGAAAGCCATACGTTAAGGACGAAATCGAAAAAAAAAATAGCTTGAGGACGAAAAGGAAAAAAGTTGAAAAGGTTGGGGACTAAAAGGGTACTTAACTCCAAAAGTTAATGTTGAAGAGGTGGACATGGAATTAATGCCTTCATTGCACCTCTCATGCTACCCGAGCATGCATGTGTAATACAGAGTCTGCAGCCTATCTACGTAAACAAAGATTATTCTGTAGTGTAGATTTTGTTCTTGTTTGCTATATTTGCAAGGGATGGTTTATGACTAAAGTCCGACCTCTCTATTGTATTTTCTTGCAATTGGACAAAACCTTCACACTGGTGGTCTGAAATAAGCCGCCTTTGTTTTGCATCAACTGCACAGACAGGGGAGGCAAGGAGGAGAAAGGGGAGAGGATCCATTATGTTTATTTGTACAGGTTTTATAATTTCTGTTTGGTAAATGTCTAAATGGCCTGCAATGAAGAAAGCTTGATTGGGGTCTGATTTGGTAGAAAATCTGAATCTGCAGCCTATCCATATAAACAATGTCTATTCTATGATGAAGGGTTTGGTAGCTTAAGGGCCTGTTTAGGACTTAAGGGGCCATTTGGTAGGAGGTATAAACACTAGTTATCTTACGCTTGGTTGGTAATAGGACGCCAGTATTAATTAGCGGTCTCATCAGGATTCGGGACTTATCCCCTCACTAATAATCCCTGGGTAAAGGTGGTATTATTAGTCCTGCGCAGGGGAATAGTGGATTACCAGGCTTATATCAAGTTTGCCCTCGCGAAGATCTCCATCCTCACATGGTTGCCTTCTCTCTCGCTCCATCCCTTTGTTAATATGTCTGTGATTTAGTGGTCAATTCTTCAACTTTCCAGTTTTCTTTTTCTTTCTATTAAACCCATATCAATTTCGAGTGTGATAAGGTCAAAAAAGATTTTCGTTTCTCAAGACTATATGCATCATTTACTAAAAGAGTGTCCTCAATCTTTAGCTTTGCCAAATTCAGGAGAACAATACGTTATCAATTAAACTTACAAATCAAGTCTGCAATAGTTATAAAACTGGAATTGGCTCCACCTGCTCAATTTGGCTCTGAGAAGGGTAATCCTGATTTGCCCAAGGAGAAGGCTAACCCGAAAGACAGTCGATCTTGAAGGTGGACTTGATCCTCTGGTATTTTCTAGTTCAGCACTTTATGAGATCTTGAAAAAAAAAATAGCTTATTGCATTACATCTCGAAGGAGAAGGATGCGACAAACCCTGACTTTCTGCAGTCTAGCTTATTTTGAGTTCTTGATGGTTGGGTTATTCATCATATTGCTTTCTTTGTTTGATTTCTTACATGTTTTGTTTGCCTAAGGAACTGGCCTCTTTCACATTCATTATCATTAGTCTGTTTAATTAGTGACGGGAATGAATTTGGATTTTAAAACATAATTTGATAATTTGTTAAAGGTGGCTTAGGGGTACTGTTAACACAAGTTGGTGAAAAAAAGGGTTAGGGGTATTGTTGAAATAAATAATAATATTACTTTAAGCCATAATTGATCTTATTTCAACCAAACATCATTTTGTTGATGAAAATAGGATTATTAGTACCCTCATTAATAATGAGGTTTTTAATAATCCCCTCACTAATAATACTACTCACTTTTATCCGGTTACCAAACGAGCCGTAAGTGTTTAGCCACTTGTATATTCACCAATGCTGATTAAGTTCTACAAGCTACTATATGGGTAAAACCAGAACTGTGGCGGTAGGAAAAAAGCTGTATTTCTTTTGTGCATAGCTGTATGGACTTGGCATGCCGTATGATTCCCATACTTGTTTTAATGTCGTGCAACTAATATATCTATACTGGTGTAATTTGGTAGAAAATGTTGGCTCGAGGAAACAGATTGCAGTAGGTACAGGAGAGTTTGAAGATATTGAATCCGGGTAATTGCTTTAAACATCAGCTATAATTGTACAACCCAAAGATGTTTTATCTTCTTATTATCTTTTCCAGCTAAAAAAGAGTGTCCACTGTAAAAAAGATATTGTCCAACTATCATGTCCTGATCTGCCATTCACTTTTGATATAACACGAAAAGTAAGGGTAATTAGGTATAATATGTGTCATTAAAAGTGCTCAAAAGTCAAGTTCCTTCAATTTCTCAAAAACTAAAAATGGAGACTTTGTTTGTGCTGGAGGTGGTGTATTGCATTTTATTGCATCCACTCCACCTGTACTCAAACTTGTATTATTTTCAAGTTCTGTGTTAGTGGTTTGAAGGGGGTAGAATGATTTATTGATCCAGGCAAAAATATTAAAAGAAGCATATAGGCGTTCTCTTTTAAGTAATAAATTAACAAATACTAGAAACTTTACATGAACTTTGTGTTTGCGCTATCAAAGTCCAGATCCAGCTTGGCCTTCTTTGCCGTAGTTGCTGTTTTATCCAAAGTATTGTATGACTTACCTAGTGGCATGGATATGTTTCTTTTTTCAGGTTGGTGCTGAAGAGCATAGGTTACAAAGCCATACCAATTGATGGTTTACCCTTTGATGATTACAAAGGTATTAATGGTTCCATGGAGTGCACTTTGCAAATTGTTGATCACCATTTTGAGTAAACGGCAATAACTAAATAGCTAGGAACAGTTTATCTGATGAAGTTGAGAAGAAGAATTTCATGTAGTTCACTACTTCACTTTACAAATTGTCGATGCATCCTGGCTCACACTCTTACCCTTAAAGACAAATATTATATTGACTGCCATATATTTGATTGGTGTAAGTCCATTAGAGGTATCAAAAGCTTATGTTCTTATTCTATGTATTGTTTTCCAGGCATTGTACCAAATGTTGGAGGCCGTGTTCTAACAAGTAGTGCCGGAAATTTAGCAGAAACTGAGGAGGGCTTGTATGTGTGTGGCTGGTTGAAGAGAGGCCCAACTGGAATCATTGCAACAAACCTTTATTGTGCTGAGGAAACAGTAAGTAGCCCCATCCATGCAATGGACAGACGGATATATCTGTATCTGTATTCGCAATTGTTTGTAGATTCTCTTCTATGGCTCTTAAAACATTTGCTGCCAGTTATGATGGCTAGTAGATCTTGCTAATTGGCTGAAAACATGGCCAGGTAGCAAGCATCTCTGAGGACCTTGAGAAAAGAGAACTTACATCATCTAAATTAATAAAGCCAGGCAGAGAGGGACTCCTCCGATTATTGGATAGTAGGAACACGCAAGTTGTTCCATTCAGTGCATGGGAAAAGATTGATTCTGAAGAGAAGAGGCTCGGCAGTTTGAAAGGAAAACCCAGAGAGAAGTTAACCACATGGGATGACCTACTAAAAGTCGCCACGAAATGAATCAGGAAATAGAAGGGTGTGCTTCATTGAATTTTAAGTTCTTATGGTCCTTGTAATATAAATGCTTTATTACATCGATGGCTGCTTTTGCTGTGCATTTATATTGCCATATTGGCCATATTTTTGTTCTTAGATAAGGTTGCATTCATTGAATCGGGAATGCCTGGCATACATGGATGGTTATGCGACACGGATTTTGTACAAGTTCAAGATACATGAAACAAAAAAGAAATATTTATGACACCATTGTCTTATTCTTGTTGCTTTATGTATGTCAGGATATTATTTGAAATTCATTATTCTATAAATATTCAAATGTTGAAGGTGAGTGAGTTCATTTGCTACTTGTTCACCAAACTCTTAATATACTGGGTTAACTATACTGAATATTGTCATTGTTGGTTAGAAGTTCCTTCTGCTACTAAAATCTATAATACAATAGAGCTCAGTATTAACTGCCTATTGGCTATAGATAAAAAGGGGCTGAGATTGATTGGTAACTGTTCCAATCTGACGGCAATGAAGACGGCGGTTGCGAAGATCAGTTTCTGTTCCAGGTTTCTCTCCTCGCCTCTCCTCTCTCATGACAATAGTTCTCCCACATTTACCTTACCAACCACACCAAAACCCTTTACCTCAAATTCTTCTTTATCGTTTGTAAAAACCACATCCAGATCAAGGGTTTCGCGGGCTTGAGAGAAATCAATTGCGAGTGGTCAGAATTGAGTAGAAATACAAAGAACGGTCATGGCAAGAGGCAGATCGTGGCAGTTGAGCATGGCCTACGCAATCCCACTCTCCTCACCCAAGGTTAGTGTTTCAATCCTCTCAATTTTAAAGCCCTAAATTCTATTATGTGTTGATTGTGTATTTTCTGCAGTATTTTCTTTTTATTTTTGATTATTTGGTGCCCCTATTAACTAATCGAAACTATGTGGGGGTATATTTTGTTACAGCAGCATGTCTTAACATTGTTGAGCTGTAAGTTGTTTTATATGTGATGTCGTTTTGAGTTAAGGTCAGTTGGTTTAGAGAGCAGTTTAGATGGTGTCAGTTAGTTTAGATGGTGTCAGTTTTATTGTGAGAGGTTATATTGGCACTGTAACATTATGGGAAGTTATTGAGAAATTATTATCATTTTTCTTCCCCAAATTCTCTGGCTCTCCTCTCATCTACTTCTCTTCTATTTCTCATCTTCAATTCATATAATGTTAGTAGATCCCAGTTGTGATTTCTTATCAAAATCATAACAAATTGGCATCAGAGCCGTTACGATCGGAGGAAATTAGCCATGGCTGGAGGAAACAAGCAGCAACAGCAGGAGCAACGCATGGACGAATTGCAGGCCTCTCATGAGCAACTTGAACAAACTGTTCAAGGTGTGCAAGCCACGGTGGGAAGGATCGAATTTCAGGTTGATTCAATTGAGAAAAGTTTGGCTGCTGACATCAAGACCTTATTGGTAGGTGATAAGAACGGAAAGGCGCAAATGGATGAAGGAGAAGGATCAAGATCTCTTGGTGCAATGAGAAATAATCATGGTTAGGGAGAATCAATTTTGGGCCCACCACCTCGGTTCGGTAAGGAGTATTTGTACAGGAACACTCACCAGACTTATGGAAGCATGAAGTGGGAATTACCTAAGTTTAAAGGTGATGATCCACAGAGTTGGATAAAAAAGTGCAAGAAATTTTTCAAATTCAATAGAGTTTTTGAGGAGGATAAGGTCGAATTAGCGACGATGCATTAGAAGGTGAAGCGGATGATTGGTACCAGTCCTGCATTGAGGAGGTGGACATGATGGCATGGGAGAAATTTGTCGAGGCAGTAACTAGGTTCGGGGTGCAACCTCATCGCAATATCGAAGGTGAGTTCAACAAACTTACTCAAACTGGTACTGTTAAGGAGTATTCTATGAAATTTGAGGAGTTAAAGTCGTTGATGTTGATTGAAAATTGTGGATTATCTGAACGATATTTTGTTAATAATTACTTAAGTCGGTTGAAGGATGCTATTGGAAACCATGTTTCAATGTTGTTTCCAAAGACACTCACGGAGGCTATTAGTTTGGCGAGGATGCAGGAAGGTAATTTGGAGTCTCAGTTGCTGGAGGTTAAATTTGTTAATAGGAGTATGTGCTTTCAGTTTCCTAATAGTACCAATGGTGTGAGTTATTCTAAACAAAAATCTGTTGGTAGTTATAAAGCACCAAGTTCCCCTGTTGGTTCTTATGGTAGGCAGGCTAATTTTGTTGCTTCTAGTACTGGTAACTCATGGAACATCAGAAATATGAGTGGTACAAAAACTTTACCTGTGAAAGGACTAACACATGAGCAGATGAAACAGAGAAGGGACAAGGGGCTTTGTTACTACTGTGATGAGGTGTATTTTGCTGGTCATAAATGCAAAACACAACATATTTACATGCTTATTCAGGAAGATGAGTTAGTGACGGAGGATGAAATATGGCATGACAGCGAACCACCACCAGAAGAAGGTAAACAAGAGGAGGTGGTAATTTCTGTGGCAGCATTGGCAGGATCTCATTGTTGTCAAACTATTAGACTCAAGGGAAGAGTCAAACAGACACCAGTGACAATTTTAATTGACAGCGGCAGTACTCATAACTTCATTGATGTAAATACAGCCAGGAAACTTGGAGTAGATGTGGAGGCCATTCCTAGTTTCAAGGTGGCAGTAGCAGATAAGGTGGACTTCAATATGAAATGTCCTGCATTAAATTGGGTTGTGCAAGGGAATGAATTCACTGCCCAATTCGAATCCACGAATTAGGGTTTGGCAAGAATAACACCAAGACTGATGAGACTCTTGATTACCCGAAGGAATCCACCTTCACGAAGGAATCCAACAATGGTTTTCTAGGGTTTAACCCACAAAGTTGCAATTCAATAATAAAATCAATCAGTAATGTTTACAAACCCTAAAACAGGTTTTATATTCCTAAAAACGAAATTAACAAAAATACCAAAAATACCCTAAAGTGTTTTAATTAAACGTAAAACGAAACTGGGAAAAATACTGTTCGGCCAACCAGGCGGGCGCTTGGTAGTCGGCGAGCGGGCGCCTGGTCTTCAACAGAAACTCGTCAAAATGGCAGGTAGGTAAGCGGGCGCCTGGTGTAGGCCGGGCGGGCGCTCGGTCGCCGAGTCTGCTCTACTGCTGGCTGGCGTCCTCGTGCTACATCACCATTGGAAGGCTCTCAACTAGTTGAGGTTTTTTCAACCAACCCCTCAACTAGCCATTGTACATGGTCTAATAGTGCTTTCATGATTTTGCAGTAGGGTCCCACGATGCCTGCCGACAAGTGGGAGTACCACATTACCTGCAACCTTTTGGTTGGATCCCAATAGCTAACTTGGCTTCATAACCAGCCCCAATTCTTGTCTTCTTCATTAGGGCTTTAAGACCCACCGCGGTACAATTTGGAGGTACAAAATGTCAATTTATTGATATCACATCATGTGCAAGTCTGAAAGCGTCGGTCACTTATTGCTAGATTTAATGTTTCAGAGATGATTCTGGAGACAAAATGTTTGTAAAACAGCATGCTCTTACACTTGTCTTTTTCGTAAGGGCATTTAAGATCTCATTGGAGTACTATTTATACATACGGATTTAGGCTCTGAATTTATATCATCTTATGCGAGTCATGGAAATCATATGTAGCTACATGTTTCTGAAGACGCGTTCCTTTTTTTTTTTTTTTTTTTTTTTTTTTTTGCATTGTGGCTCACTGTTACATGTATAAACCGTCATGAGGCGAAGTAACACATTATCAAGTTACTGTATTAGAACTTTTAAAAATAACCTCAACTTTTTTTTTTTTTATCATGTTTCTTTAAAAAAAGAGTATGAACTTGTTTTAGGTCGACAAAATGATGAGAAAAACACATTGTGTGGTTAGAGTGTTGCGCTCGAGAGATGATTCTCGGTCTTATTCTAGTTTCTATAAGAGGTGAAGCAAAGAGTTGGGAAAGTTGAAGTTTGTTAGTCATCATTTTCAATCCCAGTGGTTATTTCTTTTTTAGTTGTGGTACAACCGGATTTGTTGATGATACTAAGTATATATTTCAGTGATATAAGGGTCTGATGATGTTTTGGACTGATTATTTGATTAGTTTGGCAGAAATTAATCATTATTAGACTTTGATATAGAAGGATTGGATTTAAATCATGGGTCATGAATTTGATGATCATGTCAAATCTGTTTGATATTCAGCAAGGAACATTTTCAAAATCAAGATTAGTTTTGTAGTGTAACATACTCCCTCCGTCCTAAAATGATCTTCACATTTGACGATTCAAACTTTTTAAGGATATGAACACTTGGTTCACTCGCCATATTGTGATTGTGCACATTTAAGCCTAAATTGTAGAAAGTGGAAGAACTTTTTGGGACAATAAAAATTGGCAAATAAGAAGATATTTTATAGGACAGAGGGAGTATTTGTTTTTCTGTAGGGTCCACATATGCCTCTCATATCATATGTCTAGAGTGCAATAGTCCTAATGTTATTCCCACATGGGTATAGTTGTCCATTTGACCCAACACTTTTGATTCCTCTTGTTTAATCAAATCTTCTCATGGAGTCAGCAAATGGTGTTTTAAGATTCATGTTGTCTCCTCCTTCCTTTGGTAAAGATTATGACATCCATAATTCACATGCTTGGTTTCAATTATCTCCAGTTTCTCAACCCACAAATAGTTTGGTCTCTATTTATGAAAATGGGCAAATTACAATTTGATAAGCTGATGTTTGCACAATATTTCAATAGGTTCTCAGGTCGGCTTTTCGACCGTTTAGTTACCTGAGTTTGATAATATGTTGCAATGTGGTATAAAAACGGACGAGGTGTTCAAAAAAAAAACGAAACCATATACAAAGACAAGACTGGCATAGATGGAGTCGGCGATGAGTTAAAGGGTGTCGGAAGGTCGAGCCTTGTAGTGGGTGGAGATAAATTTTTGAACAAGAGTTGGGAATATACCCCGTTGCTTATCTTTATCTAAAATAGTTTATGCAAAAGCCATCTCTTTGCATATTATGAATGATCTTTTGCATATTACTCCCTCTGTCCCAAAATGAGTGTCCAAATTTCATTTTAAGGGATACTGAAAATCTCAACTTTTTGAACAATTTGGTAACAACGATTCATATATAATCTTGTAATCTCCTTTCTAAACCTTTAGTTTTGCACGTATAAAGAAATCGGTGAATTTTTTTTTGAAAAAAAACGTTTAGGGAGAAAGTTATGTTAAAAAAAGACACTCATTTAGGGACAAAGATTTCTTGAAAATTGACACTCATTTAGGGACAGAGGGAGTATTAACTTTCTTTAAAATATTCTCATTTCGGTAGAAATTTAGAGTATTATCTTATATTGGAATAGAGGAGTTCCTCTTCATTCTAAGTAAATCTCTATTTTTGTTATTGATTAAAATCAAATCGCGACATTCATTATGTGACAGGTGGAGTATTGTGTGATTGATAATGAAAGAATAACAAGTGACGGGTGGAGTAAACATGTCAATTCAACGCTTTAAACATTATTGACATTTCAAACTACCCAATTGTGTTAGTAACGTGCATGACACATGTTTTTTAACTGAGTTTTTAACGAATTCTGTAAAAAAAGACTTAATTGGCCAACATTTTTCACTTCAACGTCTGATCTGACGAAAAAAAAACTTCAGGGTTTGATTGGAAGGTTGGTATATGATTCTAGGGTCTAAATTGTCACTAACCCTTCTTTATATACATCTAATTATTAATATAACATTTGATTTGTCAATTCTTTAAGAAATATTATTTGTACATTGCTTGTATTTAATACAAGCAATGTACAACTACATTAAATTATTTGGTATTTTGACATTTAGCTCTTATTTTAAGATGGATCAGATGTGAAAGTTTGACATTTTTTAGGCATATATGGATCAGAGGTAAATCTGGGTCTGATCTCAGTCGCAAAATTGGTGAGTGGTTCTAAAGGGAATGTTCAGCAGGACTTACATCACTTGTCACCAAGCTGCTCCTCCCACCAGTCGAACACAAAATCTCTCTTACCATCGCTCATATCCTTACCACTGAGCTACCCGTGGAAGGCTATGTAGGTATATTTTAATATTGTTTATGTTCTTCCAGCAATGAGGATCACGCTATGGCCACAGGTTGACTAGTACACTCACTCACGCATAGTTGCAGTATAAATATTCTGCGAGCGGAGAGATTGGATTTACGCCCTTATCCATTTGAATGATCGAAGAACAGTAGTAGATTAGTTGAAAAAATAACTAAGTTAAAGTTCATTTTTTATATTACTATCTAAACTTAACAATGTGGTGCTTAAAGGGCTCCTGTGACTTATTGGCCCATGTATTTTATTGAGTTTGAGTTCCAGATTATGGTGTTTATTGATAGATGAGAATATGCAATCTCAAAAGTGTTGGTGATTTTAGTGTCATCAACGATTTTATGTAATTGTGATTTACTAGAGACCAATGCGATTTCATATTCGGCTCGGATACGAGTAAGGGAAAGTGTGGAGTACACACTCGTTTGAGCTAATATGTTTTCGACCACGATAAAGAAGCAGGGGTCAAGGGGGCTGCGCCCCCTTGCGGGGTCAAGGGGCAGCGCCCCTTGTTGGGGTGACAGTATATTTGGTGTTCCAAATAATCTCCCGCCAGTTTTCCCACCAAAACCCGAAAATAAAGAGACAGGCCAAACAGGAGTTGCTCGGCCGAGCACTTCCTTAACTCGGCCGAGCATGATTTTTACAGAAAACAGAAGCCTCGAAAAAAAGGCCTGCTCGGCCGAGCACATTTCCTTGACTCGGCCGAGCAGACACTGAATCAGTGAAAAGGTGCCTTTTCTGTTGACAGTCATGACTGTTGTGAATGCAACCATTGTCTCTCTTCTGCTCCAGACGAAAATCTGTTTATAAACAGATTATTTGGACTCAAATAAACATAGAAAACACACACAAATTCTCCAAGTTTTGATCTGATCTCTTTGCCTAGAATCAGATTGCTTGATTGTCTTATCCCATACAAAGATTTCGTGTAACCTAGGCATAAAGGGTCGAAATACTTTGTTCGGAAAGTGAACGTACACAATTCAATCATTATCCAAGATTATCAACATACCCTATTTCCCCAACAAAAAGTCAACAAATTTAAATAACAAAGGTTGCGGATGAATTATAGAGATGAAGATGTTGGATAAAATCTTGTAAATATTGAAAGGAAAACGATTACAATATAATTGAAATTACAATTACAAATTGAAAGAATGAAAACATGAAAAGAAACGATAAAACCGTATTTATCCACTTGTATCCGAGTCGTGTAAACCAACACTCTCCTTAAGACTAATTCATCCCCCTCTCTATGAGTGCTTGAGGTTTGACGGGCGTTAGTCTCCCAGGATAAAACGGATTGACCGGATGCAACTCCGCACTTGAGCCTTCCGGCGAAATGAACTATACTTAGACAAAATCACCATTCCAATGATTCTAGGAGGCCAAAGGAAGAAGATGAGCAAATTGCAAGAGGGAGAGTAGAAGAATTGATGGAAAAAAATTCTTCTTTGTGTGTTTTCTTTTTCATCTTTTTCTCTTTTTTCAAAGAGTTGTGGGTATCTCAATATATAGCTCAACCAACAAAATCAAAATGAATGTCCAATTAATCTCTATTAATATGAGAGTCATTACTCTTGTATTCATGTGGTTTTATTCCACATTTTTGTAACCACAACTCCAAGGTAATGATCCCAATTAATCCATCTATTAATTTGGGTATCATGGCACATCAATGGTTGAGTTAAATTCAAAAGTTACAATTTCAACCCACCAACTTTGAGCTACTATATCTTTCTCATCCAATCTTAAATTGGACATGTAGATATACCATTTCAATGTTCACACGGAGTGAAACATGAACCCACAATAATCTTTGCCAAACGACAAACGATTCATGTAAGAAAATATAAACAATTTCCTTCACACACAACATATTTTTCCAACAATCCCCCACATGAAGGAAATTGAGGACGAGATTGGTGATAGAGTCCGGCAGACAAAAACTTGCATACGAAGGTGTGGGGATGTTGCCCATTGAACCTCCGCTCGTACTAGCATATTTACTCTACTTGCAAGTCGATAGACGTGATGTCCTTGAATCAATATGCTTTTGTGTAGCCTATCATATACTAGACACAAGTAATGTCCTAACATATTTCATTTCTCATAGCTATGTTCGTTCATGGCCCTGAACATAATGCCTGGTTCTGCGAGAGGATCTAAGAATTGAGCCTCACACAATTCTCCTCGAAGCGGCCCCTCTTCTCTCTCACATAGGTGACTTCTTGAAGGTAACCCGTATTACCCCGCTCGACTTTCTCGACGTGTAAGAGTCATTAAAAGCCATAGGCTTATCCTTGTCCCTTCGGGATGTCACTAATAGGAATGGACTTGGGGTTTGACCTCCATAGTGACGCACGAGTCTTTTAACAGTTAGGTGGTCCCTTTTGAATCTAGTTCTTGGGATCTCCAGTCATCTAGATTGGGTTTTCCGATGTGATCAACTCTAAGAGACTTTATGTCTCATTCCCCTGCATAATTTACTCTCGGTTCTAACCATTTGGTTAACGGATCCGTTTTTCTTTTGACTTCACATAGTCAAATTAGTTGAGAGTAGTTTCTTAATGGTATTACGTCTTTGACATATATGTCAAGACCTACCATTACACACAATGCTTTGTGTTCAATCAATCATCGATTGAATTCTTGAAATACAACTAATTGCTAACCAAGCTTTATCCCTTGAAATATCTTCTATAAATTGGAATAGCTTCTCGGCTTTCTCACCACATTTATCTAAATCTATAAACTTAGATTCCGCTGTGAATCTATTTATAACTTATTTATTTAGAAGATTTCATGATATAGTCGCTTCCGCTAATAAGAATACGAAACCACTCGTAGACCTTAAGTCTTTGATTTCATATATCCAAATAGCATCGCTATTTCCTTCAATTATCGATAGATGTCTAGTGTAGTGTAATCCGTGATCTCGATTGTATCTCAAGTTGTCGCGACCCCGAACCCCGCGGGCCCGAGACCGCGAGCTGGACGTCGACTTAAAACCAAAACTATGAAATACCGAAGTTAAAAATTCCATTTGATACCAAAAGGTGATGATCCAAAGTTTTACAAATCCAAGTTTGATAATAACCAAATACAACTATCATAAACTTCCACAAGTTTATGCCCAACAGAAGATAAATGTACAATTCTTAATGACGTCATTGTTTGGTACAACTATCCCAAAAAGGTTACACATTTATATAATGTAAACCAACCTATAACAACTTTCCCCAAAAGAATGTATCCACACTCGACGTCCTCTTTCTCGTGATCAGCGAGACTAATCCTTAGCACCTGGGGGGGGGGTTAAGGAAAAACAAAGATAAAAGAAAGGGGGTGAGATAAATCTCAATAAGTTACTAATGCAACTACATGACATGCTATGATGCAATATACAATAATAAATCATAGCTAGCACATAGCATTTATCACATAACAGATAGCAGCGGAAATAAACACCTAACAAAGGATATTAGCCAAGGTTTCCAAACCGATACATCCAAATAAAGGATCGCTGCGCAGCTTCAATAATCAACAAATCACATCTTCATAATAGCATGAAAGCCGAAGAGAAAACCCCCGGTACCGGAACAATAACCATAAGAGTGTCACAAAGGACAAGAGCCATGCCACAAAGTCATGCTCGGTAGCTAGATACATTC
Organism: Campanula takesimana; assembly: GCA_026119855.1. Classification (NCBI taxonomy): domain Eukaryota; kingdom Viridiplantae; phylum Streptophyta; class Magnoliopsida; order Asterales; family Campanulaceae; genus Campanula; species Campanula takesimana. The sequence goes on from JAOWBW010000589.1 coordinate 236,827, forward strand.
ACAAAGGAAGCTAACTTATCTCTTCCAAGGCCAATCTGGAAAAGGGGTATAGTAAGGGCAAACAATGGTCAACATTATGATGGACTTGGCTTTGCCATTATAATCTTTCCCATCGCCCGATGCAACAAATATGCCAGCTGGGCTTCCAAATAAATGCTAAGTAATAAATACTAGCTTAATTAAACAACTTAAGGTTCCAAAGTAGGGAACCAATCCAAATAAATTACCACAAAGGTAAACCAATACAAACAGCACATCAAAGATGGACCACATTCCCAAAATGATACTTAATCAAATTCCACAACATATTTATTCACAAAAGAATCAATTCCACTTAATAAAGTGTTCCACGATGTTAACTTAGGTAATCTAGAAGAGATAAACCTAAACTAGTTAAGCCAATAGCCTTAGACGAAGCAAAATGGCAAAATCCCAAGCAGGCGGGCGGGCGGGCGCCTGGGTAGGGGCGAGCGGGCGCTCATTTGACCAGAAGGTCAGGCCGCTGGAAAAAGGGGGGCGGGCGGGCGCCTGGGCAAGGGCAGGCGGGCGCTCGGCCTGGGTTTTGGCCGGGAAGAACAGAGCTGGGTTCTTCAATTTCGACCCAAAATACACCAAAACACAAAATACTCAAACTCAACTCCTTCAACAAGTTCCAAAATGTACCAAAACAACTTATATCTAGGAGGGGGATCCAAACAACACCATTTATCAACCAAAACCAAGAATCAAACCCAACATTCATAAAATCACCATTTTTGACCAAAACTCAAATAAATTCCAAATAAATTCTAAACTCAACCAAACTTCAAATATAACACATCAAGCATTATATAAACATGATATGAACATTTTAGCATAAAAATGGGGGAAAAGCAACTTACTTGAAAATTCTCAAAGATGACGGAATTCAATTCTTTTTTGTTCTACGCGATCCTATCGACGATCTAAACAAGTTTCACGTTTTAAGAAATGAGAGATTATGAGAGGAAGAGGAAGAAAATGAAGAGAGAAGGAAGAGAGAGAAACTTACCATAACAAGGAGAGAGAGAGGAGAGAGTTGCTGGGAGATGGAGTGGAGTGAGGGTGATAGGGTGAGGGAGGTGAGGGAGGTGAGTAGGGAGAAGATGAAGATTTGAAATGTTACACCTAGCCCCCTTCCCCCACTAACTAGCTCAACTAAGATACTCCCACTAATTTATTAAGACCCAACAATACTGCACTAACACAAATAACTCAAATTAAATGCTAGGCATAAATTATTATGAAACATAAAATGCACACATAATTATTTAAATAAATAATAATCTAAATAAATAAATAAGCAAATAAATAAATAATAATTATTTATTACTAATAAAATAGAGCCTAGTTTTCGGGTCGTGACATTCACTCCCCCTTAAAGAAAATTCGACCCGAATTTTAACGAGACTTACCCGAATTAAAAAGCCACGGAAATTTTTTCTCGATCTCATCTCGGAGCTCCCACGTCGACTCCTCGATATTATGATTCCTCCAAAGAACTCTAACCAATGAAATGCTTTTGTTTCTCAATACTTGGACTTTAGAATATAAGATCCGAACCGGTCGTTCCTCATAAGTCATATCCGGTTCGATATCCTCCGGTACCCTCGGTAACACGTGAGATGGATCATGAACATACTTCCGAAGCATAGAAACGTGAAAAACATTATGCAACCGGTCCAAAGATGGCGGTAATGCAAGTCGATACGCAAGAAGTCCCACCTTCCCCAAAATCTCAAACGGACCAATAAACCTCGGAGCCAATTTGCCTTTCTTCCCAAACCTTCGGATACCCACCTTTGGAGACACTTTCAAGAACACCAAATCACCGGTCTGAAAACTAAGATCTCGCCTTCGGTTATCTGCATAGCTCTTATGTCGACTCTGGGCTGTTTTCAATCGATCCCGGATAACTCTAACTTTCTCAACCGAATCCTGAAGCAAATCAACACCCAAAACCTTCGCTTCACCGACCTCGTTCCAACAAATAGGCGATCTACATTTTCTTCCATAGAAGACCTCATACGGTGCCATCTCGATACTAGCCTGATAACTGTTGTTGTAAGAGAATTCCACTAACGGTAGGTGCGAATCCCAAGAATCAGAGAAGTCTATCGCACAAGCTCGCAACATATCCTCAAGAATCTGAATAGTCCTCTCGGATTGACCGTCGGTCTGAGGGTGAAAAGTTGTGCTGAATCGCAAATCTGTACCCAAAGCTTCCTGAAACGCCTTCCAGAATCTAGAAGTAAACCTCGGGTCTCGATCTGACACAATACTAACCGGAACCCCATGCAATCTCACGATCTCATCGATATAAAGGGTCGCAAGCTTCTCCATCGAATATCTGATGTCAATAGGCAAGAAATGGGCACTCTTGGTCAATCTATCCACTATTACCCAAACACTGTCATACTTCCTACGGGTACGAGGTAGTCCCGTAACGAAATCCATAGTCACATGCTCCCATTTCCACTCGGGAATCTCTAACGGCTGAAGTAGACCTGCGGGTCTCTGATGCTCGGCTTTGACCTGCTGACAAGTTAAACATTTCGAAACATACACGGCTTTTTCCCTCTTCATATTATTCCACCAAAAATGCTGTTTCAAATCCTGATACATCTTCGTACTACCCGGATGATTAGTATACCTCGATTTGTGACCCTCATCTAAAACTTGCCTCTTTATTCCACCAACATCGGGTACGCATAAACGACCACGGAAAGTCAACACTCCAATCGGGCTAACAGAAAAATCCTCGAAATTCTTTTCCTTCAATTTACCTATTACCTTCACTAACTCGGGATCTTCTTTCTGAGCTTCCTTTATCCTCTGAATTAGGGTCGGAGATACCCTAATATTCGGAAAAATCGCCCCATGTCTCGATTCACGAGGAGACCAATCTCGAACATCCTCAAGCATTTTCCATTCCCGAGCCATCATCGAAGCCACATAAGACTTTCTACTAATCGCATCGGCTACCACATTCGCCTTTCCCGGGTGATAAGAAATCGTACAATCATAATCCTTCAACAATTCCATCCATCGGCGTTGCCTATTATTCAGCTCTTTCTGGGAGAAAAGGTATTTCAAGCTCTTGTGATCGGTAAAAATCTCAAACTTCGCTCCATAAAGGTAATGCTTCCACTTATGCAACGCAAATACTATCGCAGCCAACTCCATATCATGAGTGGGGTAATTCTGTTCACTAGGGGTCAACTTCCTCGAAGCATAGGCAATCACTTTTCTGTTCTGCATCAAAACACAACCCAAACCCTCTTTCGAAGCATCACTGTAAATCACTAGGCCATCGCTCCCATTAGGCAAAGTCAAGATCGGTGCGGTAGTCAACCTCTTCTTCAATTCCTCGAAACTCTTGTCACATTTCTCGGTCCACACAAACGGGACATTCTTCCGGGTCAACTGAGTCATCGGAGTAGCGATCCTCGAAAACCCCTCAATAAATCTTCTGTAATACCCGGCTAAACCAAGAAAGCTTCTAATCTCTGTCACTGATTCGGGCCTCTTCCAATCCACTATTGCCTCTATCTTTGAAGGATCCACAGAAATCCCATCTTTTGAAATAACATGACCCAGAAATGACACCTTCTCAAGCCAAAATTCGCATTTACTAAACTTCGCAAACAACTGCTCCCTCGCAAGAACGGATAACACTGTTCTCAAATGTTGCTCGTGCTCCTCTCGAGATTTAGAGTAGACGAGTATATCATCAATAAAGACCACCACGAACAAATCAAGATAAGGATGGAAAACCCGGTTCATCAAATCCATAAATACTGCAGGCGCGTTGGTCAACCCAAACGGCATAACCAAGAACTCGTAATGACCATACCGAGTGCGAAAAGCAGTCTTCGGAACATCCTCCGATCGAACCTTCAACTGATGGTACCCACTCCTCAAGTCAAGTTTGGAAAACACGATGGACCCCTGAAGCTGATCAAACAAATCGTCAATGTGAGGTAGAGGATACTTGTTCTTCACTGTAACCTGATTCAACTTTCGGTAATCGATGCACAATCTCAAGGAACCGTCTTTCTTCCGCACAAACAAAACCGGTGCTCCCCACGGGGAAACATTAGGACGGATAAACCCTCGATCAAGCAACTCTTGCAATTGAACCTTTAATTCCTTCAACTCTGCGGGAGCCAACCTATAAGGTGCTTTCGAAATTGGAGCCGTTCCCGGCAAAAGGTCTATACAAAACTCAATCTCACAATCGGGCGGCATATCATACTCGGTAGAGAAAACATCAGGAAATTCCCGAACTACCCGAAAACTATCCAAACTAGGGGATTCCTTCCTAGTATCAAGAGCACTAGCCAAATACCCCTCACAACCACTATGCAATAATTTTCTCGCTTTCATATAAGAAATTAAGCGAACCTTTCTACTCAGAGGACTAGCCTCAAACACAAATTTAGGCACATCGGGAATAGAAAAAGTAACAGTTTTCTTACGGCAATCAACGGAAGCATGAAACTTGCTCAACCAATCCATACCCAAAATGACATCAAAGTCTTGGATAGGAAGAACTACCAAATCCGCACAAAGGACACAACCACAAATAACCACATCACAAGCACGAAAGACTCGATCAGAAATCAAGCATTCTCCTATAGGGGTCGACACCTCTAGCACGTATGGTAAAGACTCGAATGCAGCATTTAACATGGAAGCAAATTGCACAGAAATGTATGAATGAGATGATCCTGGATCTACTAACGCTCCTGCGCTCACAATAGACACAGAAACAATACCTCCAATAACCGAAGGATCATTGGTCGCCTGTTGTTGATTCATGGAATATATCTTTCCTTGAACTTTGGGCTTCCCAGCGGCATCCCTTTTCTGACCCTGATTAGTACCAACCCCTGACCCGTATGACTGACCTCGGTGCCTCGTGCAATCTCTCGCAAAGTTCCCCATTTCACCACAATTGGTACACTTGCCTTGCTTTTTCCAACACCTATCCTCCGTATGGCCTACCCTCTGACAAAAGGTACAAGGCTTCCTATTCTAAATCCTCGGAGTAGTACCCGGATTTCTCGGTGTGGTTTTCCCCTTAAATTGAGATGATGCTCCCGGGTTACCTCGGTTTTCGGAACGGTGTTGAGGTTGAGATTTAGCATGGCTTCCCGGTTTACCCGTACCCGCAACCTCGGTTTTCCTTTTGTTCTCCCCAATATCTTGCTCTATCAAGTAGGCTCGGTCTACCGCATCTTAGAAGGTCACAATCCGTTGGGAAATAAGTTGAGTACGGATGGAGGTCTTCAATCCCCGAATGAATCTCATAGCTTTTTGTTCCTCGGTCCTCACCAAATAGTCACAATACCGGGCTAATTCTGTGAACTTAGCCGAGTATTGTTCTATAGACAACAAACCTTGCTCCAGGTTGAGCAGCTCGATCTCCTTTCGGTTTTGATCAACAACCGGAATGAAATGCTCCTTGAATTTGCGCACAAACAAATCCCACGCATACACCGTGTGAGTATCATCCCAACTAGCTTTAACACCCTTCCACCAATGTTCAGTGGCTCCCACAAGTTTGTAAGCCGCAAACCGGACCTTGTCCTCATCCGTGCAACCAAATACCTCATAAATCTTCTCCATCGACTCAATCCACAACTCAGCTTTCCGAACATCGGGTTCCCCATTGAATTCAACCGGTTTCAGTTTGAGAAATTGCTCCAATCCATAGCGGGGTGGTGCTTGTTCTACCCTCGGACCTTGATAATGTATGGCCTTCATGGCCGCCTCGAACATGCCTTGAAACATAGCACGTGCTTCTTCCCTTGTGTCATTCTGATTCTGTGCTCCACTAGAGACTTCACCTGTTCTTCTTCTAGCCATTTCAAACAATTACCTGCATAAGACATCAACCGTTAATCACTCCGCACACTACTACCCTCCTAGGTCAGACTAATCCACCTATACTTATACATAGAGCTAATGGCATAGCTCTGATACCAACTGTCGCGACCCCGAACCCCGCGGGCCCGAGACCGCGAGCTGGACATCGACTTAAAACCAAAACTATGAAATACCGAAGTTAAAAATTCTATTTGATACCAAAAGGTGATGATCCAAAGTTTTACAAATCCAAGTTTGATAATAACCAAATACAACTATCATAAACTTCCACAAGTTTATGCCCAACAGAAGATAAATGTACAATTCTTAATGACGTCATTGTTTGGTACAACTATCCCAAAAAGGTTACACATTTATATAATGTAAACCAACCTATAACAACTTTCCCCAAAAGAATGTATCCACACTCGACGTCCTCTTTCTCGTGATCAGCGAGACTAATCCTTAGCACCTGGGGGGGGGGTTAAGGAAAAACAAAGATAAAAGAAAGGGGGTGAGATAAATCTCAATAAGTTACTAATGCAACTACATGACATGCTATGATGCAATATACAATAATAAATCATAGCTAGCACATAGCATTTATCACATAACAGATAGCAGCGGAAATAAACACCTAACAAAGGATATTAGCCAAGGTTTCCAAACCGATACATCCAAATAAAGGATCGCTGCGCAGCTTCAATAATCAACAAATCACATCTTCATAATAGCATGAAAGCCGAAGAGAAAACCCCCGGTACCGGAACAATAACCATAAGAGGGTCACAAAGGACAAGAGCCATGCCACAAAGTCATGCTCGGTAGCTAGATACATTCACAAAGGAAGCTAACTTATCTCTTCCAAGGCCAATCTGGAAAAGGGGTATAGTAAGGGCAAACAATGGTCAACATTATGATGGACTTGGCTTTGCCATTATAATCTTTCCCATCGCCCGATGCAACAAATATGCCAGCTGGGCTTCCAAATAAATGCTAAGTAATAAATACTAGCTTAATTAAACAACTTAAGGTTCCAAAGTAGGGAACCAATCCAAATAAATTACCACAAAGGTAAACCAATACAAACAGCACATCAAAGATGGACCACATTCCCAAAATGATACTTAATCAAATTCCACAACATATTTATTCACAAAAGAATCAATTCCACTTAATAAAGTGTTCCACGATGTTAACTTAGGTAATCTAGAAGAGATAAACCTAAACTAGTTAAGCCAATAGCCTTAGACGAAGCAAAATGGCAAAATCCCAAGCAGGCGGGCGGGCGGGCGCCTGGGTAGGGGCGAGCGGGCGCTCATTTGACCAGAAGGTCAGGCCGCTGGAAAAAGGGGGGCGGGCGGGCGCCTGGGCAAGGGCAGGCGGGCGCTCGGCCTGGGTTTTGGCCGGGAAGAACAGAGCTGGGTTCTTCAATTTCGACCCAAAATACACCAAAACACAAAATACTCAAACTCAACTCCTTCAACAAGTTCCAAAATGTACCAAAACAACTTATATCTAGGAGGGGGATCCAAACAACACCATTTATCAACCAAAACCAAGAATCAAACCCAACATTCATAAAATCACCATTTTTGACCAAAACTCAAATAAATTCCAAATAAATTCTAAACTCAACCAAACTTCAAATATAACACATCAAGCATTATATAAACATGATATGAACATTTTAGCATAAAAATGGGGGAAAAGCAACTTACTTGAAAATTCTCAAAGATGACGGAATTCAATTCTTTTTTGTTCTACGCGATCCTATCGACGATCTAAACAAGTTTCACGTTTTAAGAAATGAGAGATTATGAGAGGAAGAGGAAGAAAATGAAGAGAGAAGGAAGAGAGAGAAACTTACCATAACAAGGAGAGAGAGAGAGGAGAGAGTTGCTGGGAGATGGAGTGGAGTGAGGGTGATAGGGTGAGGGAGGTGAGGGAGGTGAGTAGGGAGAAGATGAAGATTTGAAATGTTACACCTAGCCCCCTTCCCCCACTAACTAGCTCAACTAAGATACTCCCACTAATTTATTAAGACCCAACAATACTGCACTAACACAATTAACTCAAATAAAATGCTAGGCATAAATTATTATGAAACATAAAATGCACACATAATTATTTAAATAAATAATAATCTAAATAAATAAATAAGCAAATAAATAAATAATAATTATTTATTACTAATAAAATAGAGCCTAGTTTTCAGGTCGTGACACAAGTACCTTAGTAGTTTTACAATATATTTAGGATTACTAGTGTACCAACTCACTAGACTTCCATTAATTCTCGAGTGTTCAACTTGAGAAATAACGTCACCTCTATTCTTCAATAGATTTGACTCATGCCTATTGGGTTTTAGCCATTGCTAAATCATCCTTGTTAATTTCTCAAGAATTATCCACACAATGTGACTAGCTTAAAGCAAGTCCATTCAACTTCTTAGAAATTTCCACTTCAAGGATTGCATCCGCTAAACTCATATCCCGTGACCTTTTTCAAAATTTCCAAGAACTATATCATAATTTTCTTAATGCAAATTCATTAGTTCTTCTTGAAATTTTAAATCCAAAAGTCTTGTAAGCTAAACTTCTTTCAAGTTCAACATACCTTCGATAGATTTAATCAACATCACGACATAACCACTCATGTCATATTTGATTAATCCACTTTCTTTCATGAAAAATCAAGTTTTTTATGTCATTATCTTTGTGCTTGTTTCAAATCATCTAGTGATTTTACTAACTTGCACACCTTATTCTAGGTTTTACTTTGATCTATTTCACTCAAAGTGTCATTTGTTCATTTTCATGAACTTGACATCAATACTTGATTTTCCAAAAAAAAAAAAAAAATATTTTTCGTGGTTTTATATATATTCAATATCATTGAATCATATATAACAACTACTATGTAAACTCATTATTTACATGCTCCACCATCTTGTATCAAAATATTGATTTTGTTAATGTTAGAGTTTCTACTTTGCGAACTACCCCCACATTCACAAGTGTACGTAGGCCTACGTTTCCATACCTCATACGGAATTTACACTGTTTCTTGGGGTAACCTATTCAATAGGTATTTATTTTCCATAGTAGACTTACTCCCACATCTTTGGGTTAGTCCTAAAATATAGCAATAATGATATCATTATTTTCATCAACACCATTTGATAGTGGTTTACAAAGTGGTAATTTGTGTACAAGCACATATTATACACACACTATACTCATTAGTGTTTTATCCTTATTATCTCATTTTAAAGTTGTTTTTCAACCTCTCCATTCAATGAGACAAAACTTATTAATAATAACAATAACATTGTTATTATTACTATGTGTTTGAACAATCCATACATACCACAATATATCACTATTCTTATCATATGATAATGTAGTTCAACACACATTTTACATCTTGTTTGGATTCCTTTTTGAATGAAAAATGTGATCCAACTAAAGAGACATATTCTCATTATTGATCACCAACTCAACCCATCGGTTGATACAATTTCCATTTTCTTCATTTAAAATTCATGATATCTTCCTTGATGACATCTACATTTGTCTCTCAAGACACAAGGAATATGTTTAACTATTTCAAACAAGTTTTGCTTTTCATACAAGTTTGACTTTTGACCAAGTTTGACAAACTTTGTCTTTGCCTTAAGCATTTCAATATGCTCCACCACATTTGCTTTCATCATAAAAAGTGTTACACAACTTCTTATCCGAAGCTCTATTCTCTTTTTCAACACAAAGATGAATAGCAAGCATCTCAACATTTATTTCAATTCATTTATGTTTGAGTTGCTTCTTGAAATCTTTCCAAGTGAAAAGTAATTTTTCAAATTATTTTCATCACTTGAAAATTTTACTTATCATCATCCATTCAACATGGATTTCATGAAAGACTATTTCAATTCTTTCATTTAATATTTTACGGTTTATGGAGTCTACTATTTTAAAATCAAGAAATGGCCTAAAATGAATTTCATTGCACCAACATTCTCGATTTTATTTTTTATAGTTCATGACTCCAAAAATTCTTTTATCTTTTTCCTTGGTACTATATACATCATATAACGAATTCGGCCATCCGTTAAGTATATAGTTCCGACAAAAGAGATGCACATGATTTAACCGCACTCACGGCTTAAACATCCGTCTCATTTCCACCAACTTTGTAGGATTTTCCTTAAGAAACATCACTAAGTTCAAGGTGGTTAAGTAGAACATCTTTTGTTTCCATCACATAAAGTCGAGGCCAACACAATTTTCTAACTTCTCACGATGGTGACCAAAATACTTGCAACATCCACATTTCGTTTGAAATTATCTCCACACAAGGAGCCTTTTCCAAAACATTGTCTTTAATTTTCAACAATTAAACACCAAATCATAATTTTGTTGTTACAAATATAATTCTCTAACTTAATTAGAGAATTTACCAAGAATAAATAGCTAATTCAATAAGAGAATTAACATAATTTATTTCTTGTAATAACCCATCTTAATAAACCTCTTAATTCCTTGATGAAATAATAAATTGAGGTTAATTATTTCAAAGTTTAAAAGTTTCATCTTGGAGTACCTCCAAATTCAAGAAACTTACATTCTCATTCTCATAATACACAATTTCTTTTTAGAAGTCCTCCTTCTAAATATTGTGTCATTTTTCATCATCAACAACAAATATGATTTAACAACATCCTTCAAGAAGCCCTATTGTTTTTGTCTTCATGACATTAGTCACTCATCAACTACTAGGTTTAAACAACTTCTTCCAAGAAGCCCTATAGTTTTAGTCTTTGTGACTTCACAACAATAGAATTCAACAACTTCTTTCAAGAAGCCTATAGTTTTAGTCTTTGTGACTTCACAACAATAGAATTCAACAACTTCTTTCAAGAAGCTCTATAGTTTTTATCTTTGTAACTTTTGTCACTATTAACAATAAGAAGTTTCAACAACTTCTTTTCAAGAAGCCCTCTTATGTTAATCTTTGAGAACTTTTTGTCACCATTGACAATAATAGATTTTTAAAAAAAACTTCTCTCAAGAAGCTCTATTATCTTTGTCAATACAACGTTAAAGACTTGATCTTTCAACGTTCTTAGTTCCAATGAACTTTCCAATCTCTTCACTATGATTCATACGAAGCGAACCATAAGAGACATATCGCATGATGTATAACCACTTCATGAGGCATAACCACAATTGGTTTATACAATCATTCAAACATAGTTGATGTCACGGAGCATCAATCTTTCCATCTTTGTTAATCTCACTAAACAAGTGGAAACTGTTTTTAATTCATGAAACTTCTCTGTTCCAAAATTTTTATCTTCACTTTCACATTATAGATTCCAATCGCCACCGTTCAGAATCTTCTCCTATGAGTCGTGAACATGTACAAAAAATTGTGGCCCAATCCAACGGTTAACAAAGCTAGAAATATTGTTTTACTACAGCTGGTCAAGAAAATATGTGCAGAAATTTCTTGCTTTCTTTCTCATTGTTCCTCATCGTCTTTCAATATTTTTTCCGTAGCCACCACGCTACAACAATCCTGTAATCTGCAATCCTTTCTCAACAAAATGAATTAGTCTTAATATTATTGGATAAAATCTTATAAATATTGAAAGGAAAACGATTACAATATAATTAAAATTACAATTACAAATTGAAAGAATGAAAACATGAAAAGTGTTAGTAAATCAGACCCAAAAGATAAATAATAATGAACGCAAATCAACACAGAATATACGTGGTTCACCAATCTCTATTGGCTACTTCCACGGGCAAAGGGAAACATATATTATTATGGCGGAGAAACAATTACATGAGGATAATCACACTAATCGACGTTTGCATGAACTTTGATCACAAAGTTCCTAGCTATGCAAATCCCTAGATCTAGAATCACTGATCTCTCTCTCCATGTCAATTGAATCACGCACAGAAAAATACTAGTTTATGGTTAGTATTTATAGGCTAGAGACCTAAACCAGAAGACATAAGGAGTCCTTAATTAAATCCCAAAAGGATTTAATTACTTTCCTTTTTGTTCTCAAATTTGACTTATTCAAAGTCATTTACTCTAACAATCTCCACCTCTCCCCTAATAATTCAGATGCACGATCTTCCGACATAGACTCCACCTTGAGCCACATCCCTCGTACCAGATTTTTCAACCTTTGCCTCAGTTTGTCTTTCGTCAAAGACACTCGATTTTTCCTCTGGAAAACCAGATTTTTCGCGCGCGCCATGTATCTTCAAGACACTCAGAATTTGCCTCACTAGACAAACAAATTTGTCCTCTGGACAATCATATTTTCTACATGCAATGTATCCTACGGACACCCAGAATCACCCCAACGGGCGACTAACAGTATTCAGACGTGGCTCATCCAGTCGACATTGGATCTTGCCAACCATGACTGATACAATTGGTATGTGTTGATCTTCTAGCCGTGGCTTGCCCAGTTCACTCCGGCCTAGAGTAAAACGATGCTCCACCTGCTCGCCAACACCCTCACCAATCTCAGAACCTTGGAGGATAATCAAGGAATCTTTTCTTCCGCCCTTCAGAATCACATCCGAACCTTTGTAGACATCCAGAACTCCACCTTCACCTTAGAAACTGTATCCCTTCTTGTTCAACCAACTAAGTGATACCAGATTCTTTGCTACTTGTGGAACGTGTCTCACCTTGTTCAATGTGAGATATTTATCACCAGAAGTTCTCACCCTTACAGAGCCTATCCCAACTAATTCGCAGATAGATCTATTAGCCATATAAATACGGTCTCCATCCTTTTGCTCGTACATTGTAAACTTCTCTTTGCGCGAACACATGTGATAAAAAACTCCTGAATTTCGAACCCATGCAACTTCCTTGCACGCTTCTTCTTCGGTCACCAGGGCATAATCACCATCCTCATTCAGATTGTCACTGCTCGCCATCGCTGCAGCTGACTCAGAATTCTTCAGACGCGGAGTCAGATGTACAGCTCTGAAATCTAACCAGATTATTGCCTCGGGCAACACAGATTTTGTATCTACTTCTAGATCACTAGAATAGACTACAACGGATGTTAGATCTTCAGATTATACCAGACAACTAACCTCTGATCACAGAACCCTAGCTTCAAGTCTCCATCTTAAGATGTAGATATCAGACACCGAAACGTTCCAGATGCATTCTTGGATCACCAATGAACACCAGACGAACTTTCAGATTCAGATCTACCAGATTTGCTATTTGTAGCACAGAGCAATCACTGACTGCTCTCAGATGTGTCCAACCTAGACACCCAGATTTCTGCACGTCCACTACACGGAAAAAAACTGCACGCGATCTGTACCAAAACTGCACGTTTTCTGCACGCGATCTGCACTTTTTCTGCCCGCGATCTGCACGCCCAATGCATAATCTTCTACCAGATAATAAACTTGTTCTTCCCGTCAAACTTGTTGATTTTCTGGTCCATCCCGGAATCCATCTCTTTTACTGCAGTGGAATGCCCTGATCTTTCTCACCTAACCCGGCTCTGGTGCCAATAAGAGAAATCGCAACAAGAAACTCCAAACGCATACAATCTAAGATAAAACACTAGCAGCTTCTATCCGAATACAATTTCGGATTCTACTCACATCAAAATCCGATCTCCACCGTTCAGATCGAAGATCTATGAGTCCTGAAGCTACTCACCGAAAATCAACACGATCCAACGGTGAACGAATGCGCTACGCCTTTTTCTTCACCGCTGCGCTGGATAAAAACGGACCAGAAACTGCTACCTTGTTTTTCTTCGATCTTAGATCTCTTCCGTCGATGCTAATTCTCCTTTTCAACCAGGCTTTGATACCACTTGTTAGTAAATCAGACCTAAAAGATAAATAATAATGAACGCAATCAGCACAGAATATACGTGGTTCACCAATCTCTATTGGCTACCTCCACGGGCAAAGGGAAACAGATATTATTATGGCGGAGAAACAATTACATGAGGATAATCACACTAATCTATGTTTGCATGAACTTTGATCACAAAGTTCCTAGCTATGCAAATCCATAGATCTAGAATCACTGATCTCTCTCTCCATGTCAATTGAATCATGCACAGAAAAATACTAGTTTATGGCTAGTATTTATAGGCTAGAGACCTAAACCAGAAGACATAAGGAGTCCTTAATTAAATCCCAAAAGGATTTAATTACTTTCCTTTTTGTTCTCAAATTTGACTTATTCAAAGTCATTTACTCTAACAAAAAGAAACGATAAAACCGTATTTATCCACTTGTATCCGAGTCGTGTAAACCAACACTCTCTTTAAAACTAATTCATCCCCCTCTCTATGAGTGCTTGAGGTTTAACGGGCGTTAGTTTCCCAGGATAAAACGGATTGACCGGATGCAACTCCGCACTTGAGCCTTCCGGCAAAATGAACTATGCTTGGACAAAATCACCATTCTAATGATTTTAGGAGGCCAAAGGAAGAAGATGAGCAAATTGCAAGAGGGAGAGTAGAAGAATTGATTGATGTAGTAGCAACACAGCGAATTCCAGCACAGCAGCTTAACGAGCGCCCGCCTGCCAAAACCTAAGCGCCCGCCTGAATTTAGTTTCCAAACCGGCTGATCGTTCTGTCGACTAGGGCGCCCGCCTGGGTGTATCCAGGCGCCCGCGTGGTCTACGCGCAGAAAAGTTCCAGATCGCGTTTTTTATCGTTTTTTGGCACAGACTTGGGTTATTTTCGGGATTTATGTTTTATTTAGGTTATGTTATTTTGTTAGGAGTATAAATACTCTTTTCCTTTCATTGTTTTAGGGTTACAAATTTATTTTATCTATTGAACTTTTGTTCTTGGAGATTTATCTCTCTTTCTTGGTGGATTCCAAGGTTATCGTGTTTGAGGATTCATTGCTTGTGAATTCTTGTGTTTAGTGTGCTAAACACGAATACTATCGCTTCCGTGCTGCATCAGTTGGCATCAGAGCAGGCCATATCCTGTCTTTTGCATCACTGATTCATTATGGGGGATCAAGGAGAAACGAAAGGTGATATCAAGGGTATAACCACCGCTATCACCAACGCTATCGCTGTTTTAACAACACAGACTGCTGCGTTGGCAACCGCTAAACAGGGTCAGAACCGTAGGGGTGAGAGAGACAGGGTAGATCTAGTTCGACGTCCTCAACGGGCAGAGAACAGAGATGATGAAGAATCTAGCTCCGAAGAATAGGTTGTTGATGATGAAGAGCTGGATCAAGGTAATAATCGACACCGCCATGATTATAGAATTAAGGCTGATATTCCTTATTTTTATGGAACCATGGGGATTAAAGATTTCCTAGATTGGCAGAATGAGGTTGATCGTTTTTTCGAGGTTATGGAAGTACCTGCAAATAAACAGGTAAAGATGGTCGCGATCCGATTGAAGAGTACCGCTGCAGTTTGGTGGGATAAACTAGCAGGACAAAGACGACGGCAAGGAAAGGGACCAGTTAAAACTTGGAGGCGTATGAAGCAGTTAATTTTTGAGAGGTTTTTACCAGCGGATTATGAGCAGATCTTTTATAAACTGTATCTCAATTGTGTGCAGGGCAAGAGAACAGTTGATGAGTATACTACTGAGTTTTATAGGTATACTACGCGGGTTGAGATTGAAGAGTCTGAGGATCAGAAAGTTGCTCGTTATATTAATGACCTGAAAAGTTCCATACAGGAGAAGATGGGATTGCATCAGGTGTGGAATTTGACGGACGCTTCCACGCTGGCTTTGAAGGCCGAACTCATGGAAAAATCGGTTACGAAGAATTTTAATCCTCCTTTTCGCAAATGGGTTCCACAGAGTAGCTCCGAAGAGGGGACTGATAAGGAGAAGGTGACAACAGGTAAGGACCCAACTTCGCAGGCTAAGGGTACTGGCAATACTAGTAGTTCTGCAGGAAGCAAGGCTCCAGCACAGAAAGCAGCAAACCCTTATGCCAAGCCAATGGGGGATAAATGCTTTTGTTGTGGTGGACAGGGTCACAGGTCCAACGTTTGCCCCACTAGGCGAATTGCTGCGATTCTGGAGGAGGAGGAGGAAGAAGAGAATAATGAGTATGAAGGGGTTGAATTCGCTGAAGAGGAATCTGAGGAGCGAGTTGGTTTTGTTCTTCAACAGATGCTGTTATCTTCCAAGGATGAGGGACAACGGAAGAATCTGTTCCGAGCACGTTGTTCTGTAAAGAACAAGGTATGTAATTTGATTGTCAATAATGGTTGCACTGAAAATCTAGTTTCACAGAAATTAGTTGATTTTCTAGGGTTAAAAACTGAGCCTCATGAGAAACCTTATAGCTTGGGATGGGTGAATAAAGGTTCAGAACTTAGGGTAACACGGACTTGCAGGGTCCCTCTTTCTATTGGCAAATACTATAAGGAGGAGGTTGTGTGTGACGTGTTAACTATGGATGTCTGTCACATTTTGCTTGGTTGTCCATGGCAGTATGATCACGACATTACTTATCGTGGTAAGGATAATGTGCTGATGTTTAAATGGGATAATCATAAAATTGCTATAGCTCCTGTTCTGTGTTTTGAGAAGCATGTTGAGAAGAATGAACCGGTTGTGATGCTTATTCAGAACGAAAAAGATCTTACAGCAGCTATTGAAGAAGCAGAGTATTTTTGTCCAATAATCATTAAGGGGCTGTTGAGTGCTGTTAGTGTGGAGATCGGGTTACCAAGGGATATTGAAGAGCTTCTTGCGGGTTTTCAGGAATTGATTTCTGACGAGGTACCCAATGACCTCCCTCCTATGAGGGACATTTAGCATCAGATTGACTTGATTCCGGGAGCTAGTTTGCCAAACCTCCTACATTATCGCATGAGCCCCAAGGAGAATGAGATAATCAGAGAGCAGATTGAAGACTTACCGCGGAAGGGGTTTATCAGAGAGAGTATGAGTCCATGTGCAGTACCGGTCCTTCTTGTGCCAAAGAAGGGTAATCAGTGGCGTATGCGTGTTGATAGAAGGGCCATCAACAAGATCACAATCAAGTATAGATTTCCTATCCCTCATTTGGAAGACATTCTTGATGATTTATCCGGTTCTAAGGTGTTCACAAAACTGGATTTGCGCAGTGGGTACCATCAGATTCGGATCAGACATAGGGATGAGTGGAAGACCGCTTTCAAGAGCAAGGATGGACTTTATGAGTGGCTTGTCATGCCATTCGGGCTATCTAATTCCCCTAGCACTTTCATGAGGTTGATGAACCAGGTATTCCGACCTTTTATTGGCGCATTTGTTATAGTCTATTTTGATGATATCCTGATTTATAATAAAGATAGAACTACACATATGGAACACCTCAGACAAGTGTTACATGTTTTAAAAGAAAATCAGTTGTATATCAATCTTAAGAAGTGTACATTTTGCACCAAAAAATTGCTTTTCCTGGGCTTTGTTGTTGGTGAGGATGGGATACAGGTTGATGAGGAGAAAGTGAGGGCAATCAGGGATTGGCCAGCCCCAACGTCAGTCACGGAGGTGCGTAGTTTTCATGGTTTAGCTACATTTTACAGGAGGTTTGTACGTAATTTCAGCACTATTACTGCACCTATTACCGAGTGTCTGAAGAAAGGTAAGTTTCAGTGGGGTTTTGAGCAAGAGCAGAGTTTTGCCCTCATCAAGGAAAAACTTTGTACTGCACCAGTTCTTGCACTACCAGATTTTGATAAAATATTTCAGGTGGAGTGTGATGCTAGTGGTGTAGGGATCGGGGTTGTTCTCTCACAAGAAAAGCGGTCGGTGGATTTCTTTAGTGAGAAGTTGAGTGAGGCTCGACAAAAGTGGAGTACATATGATCAGGAATTTTATGCAGTCTTTCGGGCTTTGCGACAGTGGGAGCATTATCTTGTTTAGAGGGAGTTTATTCTATTTTCTGACCATCTTGCTTTAAAATTCTTGCATAGTCAGAAAATGATAAATAAGATGCATGCTCGTTGGGTTAGTTATCTGCAGAAATTTCTTTTTATAATTCAGCATAAATCAGGTGTTCAAAACAAGGTTGCAGATGCTTTGAGTAGAAGGGCTTCTTTGTTGCTCACACTGTCTCAGGAAGTTGTGGGTTTTGACTTGCTGAGGGAACTTTATGAGGATGATGCAGATTTCAAAGAGTTGT
The DNA here is from genome assembly GCA_026119855.1 of Campanula takesimana. NCBI lineage: Eukaryota > Viridiplantae > Streptophyta > Magnoliopsida > Asterales > Campanulaceae > Campanula > Campanula takesimana. The sequence goes on from JAOWBW010000589.1 coordinate 254,913, forward strand.
GGCATAAGTGTGTGGGTAAACATCCTAGTGCTGATTTTCATATTCGGGATGGTTTTCTGTTTAAAGGGGATCGGTTATGTGTTCCTATTTCGTCTCTACGAGAGAAGCTGATTAGAGATTTACATGGTGGAGGTCTTAGTGGGCATTTAGGACGAGACAAGACTATTGCTAGCTTGGAGGATCGATATTTCTAGCCTCAACTGAGGAAGGATGCTGGTTCTATTGTCAGGCGTTGTTATGTCTGTCAGGTTTCTAAAGGCCAGTCTCAAAATACTGGTCTTTATTTGCCTTTACCTATTCCTGATGATATATGGCTAGATTTATCTATAGATTTTGTGTTGGGTTTACCTCGTACACAACGGGGTGTGGATTCTGTTTTTGTTGTGGTGGATCGATTTTCCAAAATGTCCCATTTTATTGCTTGCAAGAAGACTACGGATGCATCTAATATTGCAAAGCTATTCTTTAGAGAAGTTGTCCGACTTCATGGGGTTCCTAAGTCTATCACTTCAGACAGGGATACCAAATTTTTGAGTCACTTCTGGGTTACTTTGTGGCGCATGTTTGGTACTTCGCTTAACATGAGTTCTACAGCTTATCCGCAGATGGACGGTCGGACAGAGGTTACTAATAGGACATTGGGGAATATGATCAGAAGTGTTTGTGGTGACAAGCCGAAGCAGTGGGATTTAGCTTTACCGCAGGTGGAGTTTGCTTACAACAGTGCAGTGCATTCGGCTACGGGTAAATCGCCTTTTTCTTTGGTGTATACTTCTACTCCTAGGCATGTGGTGGATTTGATACCGTTACCTAAGGGTTGGGGTGTGAGTCAAGCGGCTGAAGTTATGGCCAATGATATGCAAGCTGTCAAGGACGCGGTCAAGGCTAGATTGGAGGCAACGGGATTGAAGAATAAGGCTGCTGCTGACAAGAAGAAGCGGGTCAAGGTTTTTAAGGTTAGTGATGATGACACGCCCCCAGGTCCCGGGATCCCCTAATAGAACCTCGAACCTGGTGCGCGTGAATAACAAGAATCAAGAAACTAACAAAAAACTGGATGACAACTGTTTATAACAAACTGACATGATATATATACTCTAGAGTAAGGAGCTAAGATAGCTCACACCACGAGTTCTAGACAAGAAAATTTAAACCAAACATGATTATACACAGCGGAAACATGCCTAGCACATATGCTGGCATTACAAGATGTCTAGAAACAATAAGTACTATACAAGACTGTCTACCCCAAAATAAGGAGTTACATAACCCATAATACATCATCCTCACCAAAATGTAAAAGGACCGCGATCCCCAAAAGAATAACCACCTGCGTAGTAAGCTCCCAGCTATGTCGAGCCTCACTGCGCACTATCACTAGCCTTCCTTTGATCTAATGAAAACAAATAAACAAGGAACGGGGTGAGATAAATCTCAGTAAGCTATTAGATACATGACATGTTATCATGCAATTCAAGTAGATACTCAAGTAATCGTGTATCAAGTATCATCAAGTAACAAGTATATGAGAGGCTAAACCACTCATCAAGTAGCACATAAGGCTAAGGTAACACGTTACAAAGGATATTGCTTCCTTCCTTATTCCTCCCAAGAATACCATTGTTGTCGTAGCTTGTATTACTTTGACAATCACGATCAATATCAAGAAAATGCTTATACAGTATATATAAGAAGACCCGGTAACCAGTGTCATTCCCAAGATCAAGATTCACGAGGTGTTCACGAGTTTAGCATTCACTTATATCAGGCGTATTGCTCTAATAAAGAAAGCTATGCCCTTACTATGGCCTGTAGTAAGGGGTCAAGCGCAGATACATAGATCCCCGATTATCACTTTGGCCCCAGCCTCATGATAAGCGTGAACCTATATACCTCTGAACAAGAAAGGACCAGCTGGACTCACACAAGAATGCACAAGTAGGTATTTACTTGAACTACGAGAGTAAAACTAACCCAAAAGTAGTGGACTAGCTCAACAAGAAACATGCTTCAAGTAATCAAGAAGTCACATTGTTATCAAGCAACTATATGCAATGTTTGCACATACACATCAAGAATATTTCTCATACACGTTAGTGCTTGTTCATAGCACTTTCTAGTTCATTACCATACACATGTATTGGTGTCAAGTCATGTATAAGATTTTATTATCTTATATTCAAGTCTTAATCCAATTCTTTGGATGTTCAAGTCATGTACAAGATTTTATTGTCTTATACTTCAAGTTATAATTCCAATCTTTGGACATTCAAGCATGTATAAGAGTTATACATTTCACTCTTTCAAGTTCTTGATCCTATTCTTAGGATGTTCAGGCACAAGACATTGTTCTAATGCTCCTAAGGTACATAAACATTGGTTTCAAGACAAGCATAACACATTAGTGCTTGTTCATAGCACTTTCAAGACATAAAAAAGAGTATTTACTCTTATACTTAAGTTCTCATTTGAGTTCTATAAGTGTTCATGTTCAAGACTAAGTTCTAATGCCCCAAAAGGGTCACAACACTTGCTAGGACATCTTATACTAAGGCTATATACCCCAATTGGGGTTATTTCCAACTTATACAAACATTGGATAACCTTTTGAGTTTTCAAGTCATCCGGGCAGGCGCTCAAAACGGACCGGGCGGCCGCACACTACAACACATTTTGTATGGAAATTCTTCAGCTAGCTTGTGCGGTCGCACAAGGGATTTGTGCGGTCGCACACTAGGGCGCAAATGCTCAATTCTTTCCTAGGTTAAGAATTCTCCGTCCCAAGTGTAGGAGTATAAGTTTTACTATCAACTAACAAACTAATAAACCCAGGAGTACACTAACAAGCTCAAACATTTATTTCAAGTTCTTTCAACATTTTACACAGAGGGTTAATACTCCCTTTGTCCAAAAATTACAAGTATCACAAAAATCACCCCAAACACGAAATTGACAAGCACAAGTATCAGGAATAACATATATGCATGTTATTACAAGCAAAGGGGAGCTAATAACTCACCTAGTCCGAAATCAAAGTTACCCAAACAAATTTCTGTTCGGCAGGAAACGCTCTATTCAACGCCACGAATATTTATCCGGGATCAGAATCAAGAACAGAGGGTTAATTAAACTCGAGGAGTCGAGAATAGGGTAAAACTCTAACCCTAGCTTTTGAAACAGAGGAAACGTACAGAGAATTGGGGAAGAAATGCTTTCTCCAGCAAACCAAAACAAGATATACTTACAAGTTTCAAGAAATGACCAGGAAGCCCCTCAAGTTTCACTTTTAACAAAAAGGCCCCTAAAGTCATATTTTCACAAATGACCCAAAAGTCAAAACTAGACATTTAACCACCTTAATATTTTAAAGCAGTTAAGAAATTAACCCAAGTAAAACTAGCACATAATATGCAAGTTCAAGTATTTAACAAGCAAGTCAAATATTTAACAAGAATAAGGATGGGCGTTACAGATGAGGTGATGGTGTTTCTTCACAAGGAGCGCTTTCCCGTGGGTACTTACAAGAAGTTACAACCTCGCAAGTATAGACCATTCAAAGTGACTCGTAAGATCAATGATAATGCTTATGTGATGGCTCTTCCCGATGATTTAAACATATCTAATACGTTCAATGTCGCTGATATTTATGAGTACCATGCAGATGGAGTCCTTTATCCTGGTGTGAACTCGGGGTCGAGTTCTTTAGTGGTGGAGGAGACTGATGTAGGAGCAACACGGTGAATTCCAGCACATCAGCTTAACGAGCGCCCGCCTGCCAAAGCCCAAGCGCTTCCTGAATTTAGTTTCCAAACCGGCTGATCATTCTGTCGACTAGGGCGCTCGCCTGGGTGTATCCAGGCGCCCGTGTGGTCTACGCGCAGAAAAGTTCCAGATCGCGTTTTTTATCGTTTTTGGCACAGACTTGGGTTATTTTCGGGATTTATGTTTTATTTAGGTTATGTTATTTTGTTAGGAGTATAAATACTCTTTTCCTTTCATTGTTTTAGGGTTACAACTTTATTTTATCAATTGAACTTTTGTTCTTGGAGATTTATCTCTCTTTCTTGGTGGATTCCAAGGTTATTGTGTTTGAGGATTCATTGCTTGTGAATTCTTGTGTTTAGTGCGCAAAACACGAATACTATCGCTTCCGTGCTGCGTCACTGATGGAAAAAAATTATTCTTTGTGTGTTTTCTTTTTCATCTTTTTCTCTTTTTTCAAATAGTTGTGGGTATCTCAATTTATAGCTCAACCAACAAAATCAAAATGAATGCCCAATTAATCTCTATTAATATGAGAGTCATTACTCTTGTATTCATGTGGTTTTATTCCACATTTTTGTAACCACAACTCCAAGGTAATGATCCCAATTAATCCATCTATTAATTTGGGTATCATGGCACATCAATGGTTGAGTTAAATTCAAAAGTTACAATTTTAACCCACTAACTTTGAGCTATTATATCTTTCTCATCCAATCTTAAATTGGACATGTAGATATACCATTTCAATGTTCACACGGAGTGAAACATGAACCCACAATAATCTTTGCCAAACGACAAACGATTCATGTAAGAAAATATAAACAATTTCCTTCACACAAACATATTTTTCCAACAGAAGACTCTCAATTCCAGCTACACAAAAAGGAATAGGTCTAGTTGGGAGGAGGGAAGGAGGAGGACCTTGAATTGTTGCAGCGAAAATTCGCCGCAGCACTGTTGCTCACGGCTATGATTTGGTCACGTCGCCTCGCTCGTTGTGTGTGGTTATGATCGATTTGATAAAATATGATTTCCACCAAACTTAATGACATTTAGTCTGTCGAGCTCTAAAATATGATGAGATGGCCCAATCGGCGCCTGCGACAAATACGTTCGTGGGTAAGGGGTTTTCGAACCGCTTCAACGGAGAGTTAGCTCCACCCCGGAGAGTTAGCTCCACCCCTGCCCACTCAATGGCTCTGATCTCGTCACCTCGCTTATTTTTGTGTTCGACAGATGAGATGTGTCTGAGCTCGATGGAACCCATAAAATTTTAAAGTGATTTCCGCCACATAAATAATGAGTTCGGCTATGTGAATGAATGAAAACCATAGGACAGAAGGGTGGAGGTAATTTGAGGGAAGCAGTTCCAGATCTAAGTAAAGGGGAGCTAATTGAACCTTTGAAAAGGAATTGTGAAAAAGTATGAAAGGTTATCCGGTTATGTAGTTAACCCAAAAATTGGTTCACTGTACGAAAAGTGGAAGGCACAAGGGACCCATGAAAAAATGTCAAGTTTTAGAGGTTTGGGATTGGGACATATGGTAGAGCTTGGCCAAACATAGATGCGAGTGCAGATGTAGAGGGTGTGGTCTCTTTTGTGAAAAAAGGTAGGTAGGTAGGTGACCACACGCTTTTCTTTCTACATTCCTCCTTTCTATACTAAGTCAATTGTCCCAATTAGGTCAACCTTTTGGAATTTTCATTCTTGGGTCTTTAAAGACCATTTTTCGTGTTTGGTTACTTACATTTTCTTTTTCATTTTTTATATTTTTTTTTTTGACAAGCTAGTTACATTTCATTCATTCAAGGCAATTGTCATCGTGTTACAAACTCCTATTAATTCTATTACAAATCTATTGCCTAGTCTAGTACGATTCCTTATTGGAGTTTCACCACATCAGAACCTATTACAGCGAATGAAACTGCGTATTCAGAGATCTCTTATAGACGTCACGCGTCACGCACCATCTGGCAGTCTTTTCCCATATACTAGTATGTCGATAGGCATTTTTTGGTTAATCACTTAAGATATGACTTTTTTTGGGGGTGGGGGCGGGGGGAGGAGAATGGAACACATAATTCTCTTTTTAGAATGAAGGGAGCATACAAAAATAGTCGATTTTTTTTTTTTTAACCACAAAAAACAAATATAAGAAATGTGTTATAAATAATTGACATGTGGACTGTAGCACACTATAGCAATATACAGTATCACATTACAGTATAATGAGTAATGTACTACTTACTATTTTCTCCATTCTCCCTCTCTATAATATAGAAGTCACTACTCTTTGTTATCTTACATATCAGTCCCCATAACTCCCAATTTACAACATGTTATCAGCCCGAAGTGCTCTAATTATCAGCCCGAAGTGCTCTAAGTTACATATCATTACAGACAGTAAGAATTTCTCTATTATATTGCTCTAAGTATTATGTTAATTTACTCGTATATCACCATTAAAAAAAGGTTCTACCTTCGTGGTGAGATAACAATTTTACTATTATTTCGTTATGTTCTTTACTCATTTATTACCATTAAGAAATGGTTCTAACTTCGTGGTGAGATAACGATTTTACTATTGTTTCATTATATACTTTACTCTTATATCATCATTATGAGAGGTTCCACCGTCATGGTAAGATAACGATATGAATTTTATTCGTTACTTTGCTCATATATCACCAAAAGACTTGCTCTGCCTGAGTGGTGAGATGACATAATTATATAAACATAGTTACTCTATTTACTCGTATATCACCAAAAGATTAACTTTATCTGACTAGAGAGAAAATGAATAATATTTATTTAACGCACTAGATATATATACATATCTACACACACACACACACACATATATATATACATATATAATACAAATGTTGATGTTTGAAGGGGAATAACCCCAAGCGAGAGACTAATTATATCTTATATATTTTGTTATAATAATTTTTTATTTTTTTTTATCAAATTCTCATAACATTAAAAATGGTGGTGGATGAAATAAAAATGTTATATTACAATAATCAAATCTTGAAGGTTTCATTTGGAAATACCTCAAAAGATAAAGGAGGCCTAGAGTAAATTAACACTATTCGTCCTACTAACACTATTCGTCCTACTATTCACCCTTCCATGTTTTACGGAAAGTTGGAAGGAAAGTGGAACTAGAAGTAATTGCATGAGAACAAAATTTTTTTTTTGCACTGTTATTTACGGGGGAGGGGGGTTGTATGTGTGCAAGATGTGTGTACTGATATGTGCTAATGCATAATTTTTACTAGATGAATAAGTATGCACTGTTATTTACACCATAATAATATAATAATTTAAGTAAAGTAGATATTTTGTATTTGTACATGAGTGTTTTTATCTTAACTTTGAATTAATGTTATTTGAAAAAAAATAAATGCAACAGCTATTTTAACAGCTAGTTAGTGGATAAAGATAGTATTTTTTTACTATAAATACCGTCACTCTTCTCCCAATATTTTCCTAAAAACTTCTTACAATTCTATGCATTCTTCTTCAAAATGGTCAACATACTTTTGATATCTACTATCATAATGGTGCTAGCATATACAATATTAGTCTTTACTGCCGACTACAACCCATATGATTTCTATATGTTATCAGTCTTTTTGTATTGTTTATTAGCAATAATAATTGCACTTGAAATGTAACTATTATTGTTCCAGCTCTTGTATGCTTTGAATAAAATATGCTTCTAATGTTATAATAATATACATGTTTTATTTTATAGTTCTTCTCAATGGATAACTTGCAAATCCCGCTTTTAAGAGGTAGGATGTCAGTGGAAATAACTATCAGTCATGGGTCATAGTGTTGGAGTAGAGGACCAACCAGAAAGACTACCGATTAGAGCGAAAGGAGGAAATTAGACGACCACCAGAACGAGTGGGCGGCCGCCCAAAATTGGGTGTGCCGGCGCCCGTTGTACCAGAGTCAAAATAGGGTCATTGGTGAACATTTTTGGCGACCGCACATAAGTGTCGGGAAACCTGGGCTAGGTTGAATTCGACTGATTTCGGGATTCCTTCTCTGTCTAGGGTTTGGAACTTATTCCTATGATAGTATATAAGCAGGTTTCTGCTCCATAACTCATTGTAACTCCATATTAACATATTATAATGCAAGATCCTGGCTTGGTAGTGCCCCAAGACGTAGTAAAAAATATTGACGAACTGGGTGAACAATTCTTTGTGTCTCTTTATTGTTTTTGCTTCTTTTATCGTTCTTGCTTGTTGGGTTTGCGTAATTTATTCTTGCGATCTGTTTGGTTTGGAGGGTATATACAACAACAACTAGTATCAGAGCTCTGGTTAGACGAGCCAAGGGTTTATTCAAGTAGTCAAGAATGGGCAAGGATAAACAAGCGGTGGAAAAATTCGATGGTTCTGACTGCGCGTTTTGGAGGATGCAGATATAAGATCTCTTGTATGGTAAGGATCTCTATAAACCTCTATTGGGAGTCAAACCAGAAGGTGAAAAACAAGAGGATTGGGATATCCTAGATAGGAAAACCCTAGGGGTGATTAGATCTACTTTGTCGAAGTGGATCGGTAAAACCACCAAGAAGGCTAAGACCACGAGGGAGCTACTTGATTATCTTACTGAGAGATTTGAAATACCATCTGCAGTCAACAAGGTTGATTTGATTCGCAAGATGGGGAATCTCAAGATGCAAGAGAGAAAATAATTAGCTAAACACATCGATGAGTATATGGATGTTATAGACTCATTGGCTGCGTTGGAGATTACTTTCGGTGATGAAGTTCATGATTTGGTTTTGCTAGCATCCTTACCAGCGAGTTGTAACGGGATGATGATAGCGTTAAGTGCTTCAGCGAGTAAGAATAAATTGAAGTTTGATGATGTCAAGGATCTACTTCTGAGCGAGGAAAATCTTATGAAGAAGTTGGGGACACTGTCTACTTCGGGATCGGCTTTGGCCACGACTAGTAGGGGAAGGCCGGGTTCTAGCAATAAAGGGAGAACGGAATCAAGGGAAAGAAGAATCAACATTTGCATCATTATTTCCACATAGGTTAAACATAAATACTTTAAGTGGTAGTCCTACTACCCTTCCTTTTGATTTTTAATTCAAATCGTAATTTCTCCTATGGTCAATCACATTGCCATGGTAGCAATTAGATCCTCAGGATTTTAGGTTTAACCACAAATATTTCCTTTAGGCTTGACAACTCTTGTCTTGCCTTTATCTTAAATCCTTTTCTTTATTAACCTTTAGAGTTTGAGAAGGTTTCCATTTGATATTAAGACTTAGCATTTTAAACATAAAATGTCTCTTATGAATTAATATCAAATCCGTTTGTTAGTTCCAAACTAAATTGATTACCAAGACATCTAAGGTAATTAATATGTCTCTCCATGTTCAAAACATTAGAACTTATTAACATACCTTTCATTCATCACATGAATGTTAGGTTCTAATCAATCTCAAACTTTTCTTGCCTTTCTTGCTTGTATGAACGCTTCCTACGTGATTGCTTATAACATAACCATCCATATGCTTTAGATACTTCTCAAGTTCCAAACATATGGTAGAAAGTTGTAAGACAATTGACATCTATAGAATCATCCACATGTTTCTAATTTATGTCTATGTCCATCTTTAAGGCATTAGGTTTCTTAAGAATATGATTTATTAAGAATTCATAACTTCAGTTCTTGCTTTAGAACAGTTCTTAAGCTCATGACATAATCAAGGAAGTTAATCTCATTCTCTTAAGTGAGGTCTATTGCAGTAATTAAACATGATTATAGTTTAAGACATTCTATAAAATATGCAAATAAATATACACCTATATTTCATACCATTATCATTTAGAGATACATAATGTATTTCATAAATACTCCCACTAAATTATGCACCTTAAAATACAACTCTTATATAATATAATTTAAATGGACTAAGATCCATATTTCACTTGATTTGTGAGTCTGCTTTGGCATGAACCTCAAAACCAAGCTATTTAGGTAGATAACTCATTATCAATCACATCACATGTGATTCTTAGATCCTTTATGGGATTCTGACATCATATGTCTTACATGTTTTAATCACATCTTATACCTTAGGCCCATAACCGTTATGATAACCTAATTAAGTTTGACCACTTTAAACGTATAGACAACCTTTGCCTCATCTTGTTTCTCAATGATAGAATGATATGCCCTGCTTTGGTAGATAAACCACACCAAAACGATCAAGATACTTCACAAATGTTTAAATAGTTGGTGGCATATAACTTAAAATTTTGAGAAGGTTATTAACATAGAGACATGCATCATATATTATAGGCAAAACTGCACCAAAAATCACTCAAGTATGACCACTTTGGGTATTTGGTCACTAAACTAATTTCCTTTTGAAACAACACATCCAACTTATTTATTTTTGCATCCATATTCACTATCACTAACCCCGTTAGTTTTTTGGCGTTAAATAGTCATGTGCCATGCATGTGACAATATTTTAAAGGGTAGTTCAGGTAGTTTGGTCAAAAGAATGGGAAACAAATTATCCGGCTTAATGAGTGAAAAAACAAAGTTTAGGGTTTAAAATGAAAAAAAAACCCAATATAAGCTTGGTCGCTGGATCTGGAAAGATCGGGAAGAAGAAGGAAATTAGTGGGAGGGCGAAATACGGGAAGGTGATGACGCTAGGTCGAAATTCGATTCACACCGGCAATGAAATCTTTCCGGCTGCTCCCTCACCACCACCCCTCTACTATTTTTTTCTCCCACATTAACCCCCTCTATTCCTAAACCCTTTCTCTCCCCTTCCAAATCCCTAAAATCCTCTCCCATTCGTTGCCTCCTCCAGTACAATCGCAAACCCCAGCTCGCCGGTGACACTCCCAGAGTCGTCGTCATCACCTCCGGCAAAGGAGGCGTCGGCAAGACCACCACCACCGCCAATGTCAGCCTTTCCCTAGCTCGATTAGGTTTCTATGTTGTCGCAATCGATTGCGATGTCGGTTTGCGTAATCTCGACCTTCTCCTTTGTCTTAAGAACCGCATCAATTATACTGTTGTTGAGGTGCTCAATGGTGATTGCCGTCTCGACCAAGCCCTAGTTTGTGATAAGCGGTGGTCGAATTTCGAGCTGCTATGTATTTCTAAACCCTAAACTTTGTTTTTTCGCCCTCCCACTAATTTAAAAATGAAAAAAAAAACCCAATATTTTAAAGGGTAGTTCAGGTGTTGATGATTATGGATGGTGATTGGGGGTGGAATTATGGTGGTGTTGATGGTAGTGGTGGGTTTGTGGTGGTGCTTACCACGGACTAGTGGCGGTGGTAGCCGGTAGCGTGTGGGTGCCAGAGATTGACCGGTGATTGGGAAGATGAAGAGAGGGAGTTAGTCTACTTAACAAATGTGGGTGCATTTGTTTAGTTTCCTTAACATCAATAGCTAAAGTGGTGAAAAACAATTGATCAGTGACTTATTTGAAACAAGTTTAACCTTTATATTCTAGCTTAAAGTGAACTACCTAAAATACCCTTAAAAAAAGTCATGTGCATTGGCACATGACTATTTAACGCCAAAAAGCTAACGGGGTTAGTGATAGTGACTATGGATGCAAAAATAAATAAGTTGAATGTGTTGTTTCAAAAGGAAATTAGTTTAGTGACCAAATACCCAAAGTGGTCATAGTTGAGTGATTTTTGGTGCAGTTTTGCCTATATTATATTATGTCAAACATAATATAATATAGTCTTTGCATAATGGATGTTAACTAATCAAATTATTTAACATAAGCGAAATCTTGTGATTTAATTATGAAGCAATATTATGGGGACGAAATCTAAATTATCTGTAAACAATTTACAGATTGGACATTTCATTCGCATTCCCAGAAACAAGGCGTAAGTATTGGTCCCAAAGGGCAACAAGGGTATGGAAATTAGCTAGAGGGGGGTGAATAGCTGTTTTAAAATTCTTTTCTTACCCTTGAAAATTCAATGGAAAATGCGCACTTAATCAAATAAGCGTTATGAAATGCGCCTAAGTGAGTGAGTGAAATGCACGGCAGAATAGTTAAGTAAAATAGGCGCAAATGATTAAAAGGGGCGCAACACACACTCTAAGTATTTTGGCTCAAAGTGGGTGAAATAAGGAACTTAGGCAAATGATATAACCAACACAACACAATTCATATCAATCAATCTACAATGATTAAACAAGTAAATAGTGAGATAAGATAATAACTTTAAAGTAAATGACAAGAAATTAATACGCGCTATTTGGAGAGGTTCGATCGGGAAAATGATCTACGTCCTCTACCAAGATGGTTAGTCTTGGATTTCTAATGGAGATCTTATGTAATGAGTGAGTGTTACAAATTACAAACGTTTGAGCTTATACACTAACTCAAGATCTAATATTCTATGAAAGAACAAATCCTAGACAATAACCGGTGTATCTCTAAAAGAAAGATCTAAGTGATCAAACTTAAAGAGGTGCGTGTGTGATTTTAGATTCAAGGCTCTTTAGATCTTTGAGATTGAGAGCACAAGAAAACTAAAATGTTTTTAATTGAGGATCTGGGCTAAGGATGAAGGTATGAAGATGTTCTTGAGAATTCTAGAAAATCAAAGGCAATCTTCAAATCTTCAACAAATGCTTGAGAGAGAAATTATGAGATTCTTAGCAACTTCAAAACGTTTGAAGTTATGGGGTATTTATAGTAGAGCCCCAAAAACTAGCCGTTGGAAATCCCTTGTGGATAAGGTTAAAGGACAGATGTGCTGTCCTCAATGAGTGGAGCACGTGTCCTTTATAGCCGTTAGACACATAACACAAATATGACCGTTATGGACACATGTCCTTAGATGCGGGTGCATACGTGTTATTTTTCCACCGTTGGATCATTGGCGTAGTTTGAATTTCTTCAAGTCTTCAATAAATCACTGAGTGTTGAATTAACACTATGAGGCGCGTTGAGCCATTTGGGGCGCGTAACACATGCGCGTATAACCTTATGTGCTCGCGCTAGATATGCGCATAGCACAAAGGTGAAGAAGGCGCATGGCGCGTGGCTCAAATCAACTTGTGATTTTTCTTCAATCTTGACCTTCTTGCCCTATTCCTAAGCCTATTCTATTACAATGGACTACCTAAAAAATGAAGTATAAATACTTCTTACATGTGGGTCTAAAGTCCATGAAATAAAACTTAGGTGATGGATCAATCAAATCTAATCAATCCTATTACATTGAAACTGAGATATAAGTGGGCATACCCAACAGTAACTCTGCCATTGGTCCATGCAATGAATTAGTCTAAATTTAGTTTCCTTCTCTTGCAAACAATTTGCACTTTGTTCGTAGGGATAAATTTTGAAACTTTTGAATCCGGAGAGCATTTATAGATTGAGAGCACAAAATGTACGGCCGAAACTAAGCCAAAAAGCATCCACATTTCTGTACTAAGTACAAGAAACCAAGTAACTTCTCTATATGGTCGAAACTAAGCCAAAAGGCATCCACATTCCCATATATATTGGTCACTTGTTTCAAGACCTTTTCATTGTCTCTTAATCTTCACAGATTACAGCAATCCTAAACTCTTTAGAATTATGATTTCTGCAACCTTTCTGAATTCCTTGATTGAAAACTATTTCAGGAAACACGGTTTCGAAAACCAGCCATCTGTAAGTAGTTTCAGTTTCCAGATTCGAATTCTGTAAACAATTTACAGAACAATCTGAACGCCAGAAATCAGAATCAAAATCTGGGATTTACCAAACCATCCGTACGGCTGTTTCTGTTTCTGGCAGCTTCCAGATTCATCCGTATGGCTCTGTTAAGCAGGTCACAGAAACTCTGAACTCTTCAGAATTCTGGAACTGTATATTTCTGGATTTCAAGATTGAGATCTTTTCAGGAAACACGGTTTTCGAAACCAGCCGTCTGAAACAGACTCAATCTTCAGATTCAAATTCTGTAACCAGTTTACAAAACAATCTGATTTACCCGAAACAGAGTCAAATCTGGGATTTACCAAACCATCCGTACAGATCAGTTTGGTAGCTTCCAAACCATCCGTACGGATCCTTCAGTAGGATCCCAGATTTCCATATTTCTAGAATTTTTAAATTCGATCAATTCCATTATCGTGTTCATGCATTAATCAGATTAAACCAACACGAATTTACAGATTACGAATTTAAATAGATCTAATCAATATCATGAATAAACAATTTATTCCATATACAAATTAGATCTAAATTATCAATACACATAATTCAATTATTGATTGATAACCCCAACATGCAATTATTCATATAGATCACATCAACATAATAATTACATAATCCCCATATTCATGCTCATAAACCCTTTACTCACATATTCATCTTTATCATCACGCAAAATCAAATAATCGAATTAAACAATTTAAACATGATGTATTAAAATAATCAACGATGAACGGGGATCTGATACCACTGTTGGGTTTTGATGCATCATGCGAAGCGGAATAAAACATAAGATCAAACACCCATGAGCCCAGATCCGTGCATGTTGATTAAATTAAATACAAGATGAAAGAAACATACCCTTGAAGATCGAATCCATGAACACGGACTTTAGGTGTTGAAAAGCGAACACCCTCTACCGGTATCCACACGTCGAACGGACTCAAGAACACCTTCTTGATTGATTGCTAGATCCAAGGCTTGGTGAAGAAACGATTTCTTCATAGAAATTATTTTGCTCCATTGATTATTGTATTTTGATGATTCTCAATATCAAAATAAATAATCTTGCCTCTCTATATTTTATTGTTTCTAAAACAATGTGTTGTGATTTCTCAAATCACCACTAGAGGCTATCAAACCCGGCTGCATATATTAATATGAGGGTTTGACCTAATTCCGTTTGGGATCGGGATTCCTTGTCACACAAGAAATCTGAACAAACTGTTCTGTCGGACAAACTATCCGTACGGATGAGTTTGGTGGCTCCCAAACCATTCGTACTGATCCTTCAGTAGGATCCAGTTTTTCCCTCGTTTTCCATGCCTTATTCGATCCGTTCTGCGTGTGTGACCCAATAGGATTAACTAAGTTGGCAACGAGTCCGAACCATTCAGAACCCGTAAGTCATAAGCGGACTCTAGAAAGCCATTATGACTACCCAATTAGTATAACTTTGAAAGTCCAAAGTTACCTTATAGAACATATCACAATCCCTTTTGTCACGTGATATCATATTGGACATAAGTCATAGTCCACGTCAACTTATGTTGTCCAATGCTTTCTCGATTCCGAGTAGATTGATATTAGCAAATGACATTGAACACATCAATTCATTTGGGTATGGCCATACACTATCATCAATCTCACTCATCGAGTGGCCAAGCAGATATCTCTCTTGAGAGAGGGACAAATCCCATCTTGACTTACCATTCTTCCCTACAAGAATCCGATTATGCCAATCGTAGCCTTTATAACCACCCGGTTAAGGGTAGCGTTTGAGTACGTAAAATATAATGTTCATCATGCGGAAGACCATGATAATCTCAGGTCTAAGGATATCAAATGATATAACTATTATGAGATTTAATTATGATATTTGACCATGACATAAATCTCATAACGGGTCTATCCAGTACCTTGTTCTCTAACAAGTACCCACAAGTTTAATCCATATCCTATGCACCATAATCATCACATGATTATTCATTAAACTCATGCTAGCCCTTCATAAGTGCTAGGGATAATGATTATTATAATAAACATGCAAAAGATATATTAATCAGGTTTGTTATCTCTATAACAATGAAGAGATATAACGCATAGGCCTTTTTCAAGGGCCTAAGGAATAATATCCAACATCTTGATCAATAAGGGACCTTCAGTACCATATGGGAACGAGATTCCATAGGAAGCATGGAGTGGCAAGCAGGTAAATTTGTCATTTCTTCGCATATTTGACTGCGTTTCATATGTTTATATAGATTCTGCTGATAGAACTAAATTAGATGCCAAGTCTGTAAAGTGTACATTCATTGGTTATGGCGGGGATGACTTTGGGTACAAATTTTGGGATGACCAAAATCATAAGGTTATTCATAGACGGGATGTTGTATTCAATGAATAGGTTTTGTACAAGGACAGAAAGGAGGCATCTGATGGGGTTAGTTCAGAACCAGAAATTGTTGAGGTGGATATTCGAGACTCGGGTGGGAGAAGGACGGTTCTGTTGGGTTTCGGAGTAACATGCGCTGCGGAATTTAGCATTTAAAATTTATGAAACCCAAAGCCCATAGATCCGTTCATATGATTAAATCAAATACAACAATATGAATAGAGGAAAAACTAACCCTTGATGACTTTGAATTCTAGCTTTGATCTTGGTGGAGATTTGAAGCTCGATCACAATGAAAGTAAGAACACGAACTTTGAAGATGATGAGCTTCACCCGCTAGCGGTATCCACACCACGAACGAATATCAAGGAGCTTCTTGATCTTGGTTGCTAGACCAAAAATTATGAAACACACTTTCACAATTTAATATGACTATATGGAATTTTATTTGTGTATTATTTTGTTCTTCAATCAAGGATGTCTTAGAACAAAATAAAACCTCTCTCAAATTCTTTTGAGACTCACACAAAAACATTGGTTAAGGTTGCTGGCCGAATTTGGTCTTTTAGAACATGTCATAATCCTTTTGTCCACGATGTCATTGAACACAAGTCATGGTCAAACAGTCAACTTGTTTTGTTCAATTCTTTCTCGATTTCGAATATGTTGATAATCCAAATGACATTGATCCAATCAATTCATTTGAGTCCGGACGAACATTTCATCAACATCATTCCTACGAAAGGCCCAAGCTTGACATCTCTCCGAAGAGGGACAAATCCATTTAGCTTATTATTCTTCCCTACGTGAATCCGATTATGCCAATCATACCCTTTATAACTTCCCGGTTAAAGGTAGCGTTTGAATATATCAAACATAATGTTCATCAAGTGGAAGACTATAATAACTTCATGTCTAAGGATTCGAATGATATAAATAATATGAGATATATGTACGACATAGACCATGACATAAATCTCATACAGCGGGTCATGTCCAGTACCTTGTTCCAAACAAGTACCCATAAATCTAACATGATCATCCCATGATCATTTAGCCTTTATACTAATGCTTAACAAGTACTAGGGACGGAGATTATTATAAGTAAACATGAACAATAATAATAATCAAAACATTTCTTTATTGATATGAAATAAATGATAACAATTACAATGTTTATTAAACGTGCCTAGGGCACCACTACCAACAATCTCCCACTTGCCCTAGGCCCAATCTCCCATGTATCTAATACCCATGGACCTAACATGACCTTCATGTTTAGCTTGTGGAAGTCCCTTTGTTAGCGGGTCCGCAACATTGTCATCAGTAGGTACTCTGCATATATTTACGTCTCCCCTATCAACGATTTCTCGAATGATATGAAAACGCCTAAGTATGTGTTTGGATTTCTGATGTGCTCTTGGTTCCTTTGCTTGAGCAATAGCACCATTATTATCGCAATAAAGGTCTATTGGATTAGCAATACTAGGAAGCACTTCAAGTTCAGTGATGAACTTCTTAATCCAAACAGCTTCCTTTACAGCATCTGATGCAGCAATATACTCAGCTTCTGTTGTAGAATCAGCGGTTGTACTTTTCTTGGAACTCTTCCAGCTTACAGCTCCACCGTTTAACATAAACACAAAACCCGATTGCGATCGACTATCATCTTTGTCGGTTTGGAAGCTTGCATCCGTGTAAGCATTTACCACGAGATCATCTTCCATTCCTCCGTAGACCAAAAACGAGTCTTTAGTTCTTCTCAAGTACTTAAGAATCGATTTTACAGCTACCCCGTGATTTTCGCCAGGGTCGGATTGGTATCTACATGTCATGCTTAAAGCATAAGATACATCCGGCCTAGTACAAATCATGGCATACATGATGGACCCAATTGCTGAAGCATATGGAACATCATTCATTTTCTCATGCTCATCTTTTGTCTTAGGACATTGAGTCTTGCTTAGAGAAACTCCATGTAACACGGGCAAGGTACCTCTTTTAGAATTTTCCATACGGAATCTTCTAATGACCTTGTCAATGTATGTACTTTGGCTTAAACCAAGTAGCCTCCTTGATCTATCTCTATAGATCTTAATGCCAAGTATATATGCGGCTTCACCCATATCTTTCATTGCGAAACACTTTCCCAACCAAGTCTTTACGGACTGAAGTGTAGGAATGTCGTTTCCAATGAGTAATATGTCATCCACATATAAAATAAGGAATAGCACTATGCTCCCACTAATCTTCTTGTATACACAAGGCTCATCTTCATTCTTGATGAAACCAAACTCTTTGACCGATTCATCAAAACGGAGATTCCAACTCCTTGAAGATTGCTTCAATCCATAGATGGATCTCTACAATTTGCATACCTTAGAATCTTGTTCAAAACCTTCCGGTTGTGTCATATACACATCCTCTTGTAGTTTTCCATTTAGGAAAGCGGTTTTGACATCCATTTGCCATATTTCATAGTCATGATATGCGGCAATGGCAAGCAAAATTCTTATAGACTTGATCATTGCTATGGGTGAAAAGGTCTCATCATAGTCAATACCATGAACTTGCCTATAACCTTTCGCTACAAGCCTAGCTTTGTAAGTATGCACCTTCCCATCCATGTCAGTCTTCTTCTTGAAGACCCATTTGCATCCTATGGTTTTTACACCTTCGGGCGCATCAATCAAGTTCCAAACTTGATTGTCTTACATGGATTGCAATTCAGATTCCATGGCTCCAAGCCACTTATCCGAATCAGGAGAAGACATCGCCTCTTGGTAGGTTGATGGTTCATCATTCTCAATGATTTCCACCTCATTACTATCCGTTACGAGAAATCCATATCTCTCGGGCTCGGATCATAACCTACTAGATCTGCGAGTTGCTTGTGTATTTTGAACAGGTTCCACAACTCCTTGTGGTTCTTGTTCTTGTTCCACTATTGGTTCAATGTCATTTTCTGGGTCTCGAATCTCTTCAAGATTTATTTTACTCCCACTGATTTTTTTGGAGAGAAACTCTTTCTCTAGAAAGACACCAGTTCGGGAAACAAACACTTTGTTGTCCTCTCGGTTGTAAAAGTAATATCCTTTAGTTTCCTTAGGATATCCCACGAAAATACATTTATCAGATTTGTGTGCTAGTTTGTCGGAGACAAGTCTTTTGACAAAAGCTTCACAACCCCAAATCTTCATGAAATACAGACAAGGCTTCTTTCCGCTCCACATCTCATATGGAGTCTTTTGAACCGATTTAGTTGGAACACGATTTAGTGTGAAAGCAGCGGTTTCTAGAGCCTAACCCCAAAAGGATATTGGAAGATCAACTTGACTCATCATTGATCGAACCATGTCCAACAAAGTCCGATTTCTCCTTTCAGACACACCATTCCATTGTGGTGTTCCGGGTGGAGTCAATTGTGAAATATTCCACAATTCTTTAGATGATCATCAAATTCATGACTCAAGTATTCTCCACCTCGATCTGATCGAAGTGCCTTAATACTTTTTCCAAGTTGTTTTTCTACTTCATTTTGAAATATTCTAAATATCTAAAATGCTTCACTTTTATGTTTCATTAGGTAAACATACCAAAATCTACTATAATCATCAGTGAAGGTTATGACGTATTGAAATCCTCCCCTAGCATTGCTACTTAATGGTCCGCATACATCGGAATGTATCAACCCCAATAAGTCGCTTGCCCTTTCACCTAGCTTGGTGAAAGGTGTCTTAGTCATTTTTCCAAGAAGACACGACTCGCAAGTATCATATGACTCGAGGTCACATGAACCCAAAAGTCCGTCCCCATGGAGTTTTGAGATACGCTTCTCATTAATATGACCAAGACGGCAATGCCACAAATAAGTATGATTTACATCATTAGGTTTAGATTTCTTATTTACATGATAGACATTGTCATTATTTTCATTCTTGACATCCAAGATAGAAAGGCCATTAAATGAATTAGCAATACCATAAAGCACATCATTTAAATAAATAGAAAATTTCTTATTCTCAATAAGAAACTTAAAACCTTCATTATCCAAACAAGAAATTGAAATAATATTTCTACTTAAATCCGGAACATAATAACAATTGTTCAAAACAAGAATTAATCCAGAAGGTAAAGTGACTTCATAAGTCCCTACGGCTAATGCAGCAACTCTTGCTCCATTCCCCACGCGTAGGTCTACTTCACCCTCTTTAAGTAGTCTCCTATTCTTTAGACCCTACACATTTAAACAAATGTGAGAACCACATCCGGTATCCAATACCCAAGAATCAGGGGTAGAAAGGAGAATATCTATCATATAGATACCTGAAGTCGACGCAGCCTTGCTGCTCTTCTTCTTCTTTTGCTCTTCCAAGAAAGCCTTGCAATTACGTTTCCAATGACCAATTTCTTGACAATGGAAACAGATTGCATCCTTTTGTGAATCGGGTTTTGCCTCAGAAGCCTTGGCAACACTTGCCTTGCTTATCTTGGGTTTGACAACTTTCTTACCCTTTCCTTTGGCACTAGCCTTCTTCCCATCATGAACCAAGAGCACGGGAGAACCTTTCTCCGCAATCTTCATCTCCGCAGTTTTAAGCATCCCATGCAACTCGGAGAGATTCTTATCCATTCCATGCATGTTATAATTCATCACAAACTGATTATAACTTTTAGGCAATGAATTAAGAATGAGATCTGTGGCTAGCTCCAATGGGATTGGATAACCAAGTTTCTCAAGGTGCTCTACATAACCTTTCATTTTCAGCATGTGAGGACTCACTTGTTGCCCTTCATTCATTTTGGAAGTAGTGAATGCAACAATGGTCTTGTACCTCTCTTGCCTAGCCTGCTCTTGAAACATGGCTCTTAACTCCACGCCTATCTCATAAGCTTCCAAATGTTCCAAACTTTGTTGGAGTTTTGAGCACATAGTAGCAAGCATGAGACAGCTTACATCTCTAGAATCATTACGATGTTTCTTGTAATTGTCTCTTTCTGCCCTAGGGGCAGTAGGTTCTGGTTCAGCAGGAAGTGGCCCATCGAGAATGTACAACTTATCTTCTTGCCTTAGAACAATTCTTAGGCTACGGATCCAATCCATAAAGTTAGTACCATTCTCTTGGAGCTTATCCTTCTCAATGATCGATCGCAACGAAATTGATTGAGTGTTAGCAGTCATTATCTACAATTATGCAAAATTTCCAAAATTTAATAAGTACCGGTTTCATTAAAGAAATAAATAATGTATTTTTCAAAAATACTCCCACTAAATTATACAACCTTCTTTATACATCCAATGTATAGTATAATTTAAATGGGTTAAGATCCCGCTTTAATTTAATTTTAAGTACGCTTTGGCGCACCGCTCAAAATCAAATTAATTAGGTAGACAACTCTTGTCAATCATATCTCATTTGACTCTCAGTTTTTTTCATTAGATTCTTTAAGAAATCCAATTTCGAAAAGCATGTTAAATCTCATCTTTGCCTTAAGCCCAAAACTGTTTTGACACTTAATTAAGTCCAACCATTTTAAACGTATAGGAAACTCTTATTCACTCATCTTGCTCATACATGAATAATATCAATGCACCTCGCTTTGGCGAGCCCACACAAAATTACTCATGTATAAACAAGTGTTTTAATCATGGCATGGCATAAGGACTTAAAACTTTCTTTGAAGGTTTATCACATATAGCATATAACACATTTATGAGCACATAATATAAACATGTTACGCATCAAGTTTAGCCACTAAATTAATCTCCATTAATTTAAGCATAATATTTATGTGTCATTAGTTTCTCTATAATTATGAGGATGAGACTATTTCAACTTTGGTCATCATCTTCCAAATCAAGATAACAAGAAGTGCGGCCGAAACTAAGCCATAAGGCATCCACAATTCCGCACTAATTCAAGAAACCAAGATAGTAGTCCATGTGGCCGAAACTAAGCAATAGATGGTCTCGTTGAACGTAGGCCAATTGCATCCACAATTCCACATGGATCTCCAATCATTGAATCAAGAACTTTGTTTCTTAATTTTAGCAATTATGAACTCTTCATAATTCTAACTTCGTTTTATCTTTGAAACTTTGATTGCGATCAAGTTTGGGAAACACAATCTCGATGAACGCAGATTAGCCATCCAAGCCTTGAACCAATCTTAGAATCACAAGACTAAAACAAATAGGAAAATCAAACCCCAAGATCCACACCACAACCCACTACCCAAAACCCATTCCAGATCAGCAGGTCTGGTCTGGTTCTGTCACTGGTTCGGTTGGACCATTCGAAAATTCTAAATTCTGATTTTTAACAAAAATCAGAGAATCTGATCAATATGTGTGGCCGCCCAAAACTCACTGTGCGGTCGCCCAAACATGTGCGGCCGCCCAAGTGATTATGTGCGGTCGCCCAAGATGATCAGAATGTACAGAATTTTGAAGTTCGAAAATTTTGCCTCAAAATTGTTTTTTTCCGATTATCAAAACTTTGATCCAATCACAAATTAATAATCAACAATTCTGAATCCATCATAATTTATTTATTGCGATTGAATCGTGCGATTAAAGTTGCAAAACAATAAACCACATAAAATCACATATCACATAAACATCATATATTCCAATATTCATATCATGCAAGGCACATAAAGAATTTATATACACATAACATGATCTAGGTATTGAAATAATCAACATGAACGGGGCTCTGATACCACTGTTGGGTTTCGGAGTAACATGCGCAGCGGAATTTAGCATTTAAAATTTATGAAACCCAAAGCCCATAGATCCGTTCATATGATTAAATCAAATACAACAATATGAATAGAGGAAAAACTAACCCTTGATGACTTTGAATTCTAGCTTTGATCTTGGTGGAGATTTGAAGCTTGATCACAATGAAAGTAAGAACACGAACTTTGAAGATGATGAGCTTCACCCTCTAGCAGTATCCACACCACGAATGAATATCAAGGAGCTTCTTGATCTTGGTTGCTAGACAAAAAATTATGAAACACACTTTCACAATTTAATATGACTATATGGAATTTTATTTGTGTATTATTTTGTTCTTCAATCAAGGATGTCTTAGAACAAAATAAAACCTCTCTCAAATTCTTTTGAGACTCACACAAAAACATTGGTTAAGGTTGCTGGCCGAATTTGGTCTTTTATACACAAGTAAGACCTATTCCAAATAGGAAACTTGTGTAAAAAACCGTCCAAAATTCGTTTCCTAATCAAATTAGGAATCTGTCCCCCGACAGCAGTGTGCGGCCGCCCAGAATCCACTGTGCGGTCGCACAACTATCTGAGACAAACTGGTACAAAACTGAGCTAAGTGTGCGGCCGCCCAGTCCATACTGTGCGGTCGCCCACTTCCCCAGATTTCCAGAAATTCCAAAATTCCAATATAGTCCTTATTTAAGATTCGTTCTATTGTGTGTGACCATCTAGGATTATACTAAGTTGGCAATGGGTTCAAACATGAAACCATAAGATATGATTAGGTTATAGCAAACCGTCATACCTACCCAAATAGTATAACTAGATACAAGTTCGCATTCCTTTAGAACATGTCATAATCCTTTTGTCCACGATGTCATTGAACACAAGTCATGGTCAAACAGTCAACTTGTTTTGTTCAATTCTTTCTCGATTTCGAATATGTTGATAATCCAAATGACATTGATCCAATCAATTCATTTGAGTCCGGCCGAACATTTCATCAACATCATTCCTACGAGAGGCCCAAGCTTGACATCTCTCCGAAGAGGGACAAATCCATTTAGCTTATTATTCTTCCCTACGTGAATCCGATTATGCCAATCATACCCTTTATAACTTCCCAGTTAAAGGTAGCGTTTGAATATGTCAAACATAATGTTCATCAAGTGGAAGACTATAATAAATTCATGTCTAAGGATTCGAATGACATAACTAATATGAGATATATGTATGACATAGACCATGACATAAATCTCATACATCGGGTCATGTCCAGTACCTTGTTCCAAACAAGTACCCATAAATCTAACATGATCATCCCATGATCATTTAGCCTTTATACTAGTGCTTAACAAGTACTAGGGACGGAGATTATTATAAGTAAACATGAACAATAATAATAATCAAAACATTTCTTTATTGATATGAAATAAATGATAACAATTACAATGTTTATTAAACGTGCCTAGGGCACCACTACCAACAGGTTCATGATGACCAAGATCAGGGGGTCACTGAAGATGAACCACATACTCCAGGACCGGATATTCTGTTGCGTAAATCCAGCAGAGTGCGTGGATCACCTGATAGGTATTCTCCTTCAAATTACTATTTATTATTAACATATAGTGGTGAACCGGAATGTTATGCGGAGGCTATTCGTAGTGAACTTGTTGATAAGTGGAAAGCTGCGATGGATGATGAGGCGGATTCGTTAAAGACCAATGAAACTTGGGAGTTGATTAAACTACCTAAGGGGAAGAAGGCATTACATAACAAGTGGGTTTAAAGGATCAACGAGGAAGCAAATGGCAGTAAGCGTTACAAGGAAAGGTTGGTTGTAAAAGAGTTTCAGCAAAAATATGGTATTGACTACACCGAGGTCTTCACTCATGTTGTGAAGATGACTACTATCAAAATGGTTTTGGGGCTAGTAGTGGCAGATAATTTGTTGCTGGAACAGATGGATGTAAAGATGGCCTTTCTTTATGGGGATTTGGAGGAAGAAATTTACATGGTACAACCATAGGGATACTTGTCTAAAGGTAACGAGGAACTGGTTTGCAAATTGACTAAGTGCTTGTATGGCCTTAAACAAGCTCCTAGGCAGTGGTACAGGAAGTTTGTTGGATTCATGCATGACATTAATTTTGTTAGATGTGAGGCGGATCATTGTTGCTACTTCAAGAACACTGACAATGGGTATATAATCTTGCTATTATATGTGGTTGACATGCTAATAGCGTGCTCTAGCAATAGAGAGGTAAACAGATTGAAGACACAGTTGTCAGAGCGGTTCAAGATGAAGGATTTGGGAGAGGCCAGGAAAATCTTGGGCATGCGGATTGACAGGGATAGGGAGTCGGGTAAGTTGGTTCTTTCACAAGTAAAATACATCGAGAAGGTATTGGCAAGATTTTGCATGGAAGGGGCAAAGCCAACAGGTACACCGTTGGGTAGTCATTTTAAGCTATCTGAAAAAGACTCACCTAAGGGAGAGGAGGTGTGTGTCAAGATGGCTAAGACTCCATATGCTTTGGCGGTGGGAAGTCTAATGTATGCAATGGTGTGTATAAGGCCAGACATTGCACATGCTTTGGGAGTAGTCAGCCGGTACATGGGCAATCCAGCAAAGCAACATTGGGAAGCGTTTAAATGGATCCTTCATTACTTAAAGGGATTTCTGGTAAGGCTCTATGTTTCTCAAAAAAGGATGTTGTGTTAGCGGGTTTTGTTGATGCGGATTTGGCATCAAGTGATCTTGATAAGAGGAGAAGTACTACACGTTATGTGTTTACATTGGGTGGTACGGCTATGTCCTGGGCTTTTAAATTACAGAAGATCGTGGCTCAGTCTACTGCGTAGGCATAATATGTGGCAGTGACAAAGGCAAGCAAAGATATGGTATGGTTCCAGAGTTTCTTATGTGAACTTGGGAAGACGCGAAGTGGTAATGCTCTCTACAGTGACAGTCAGAGTGCAATACATCTAGCAAGGAATCCAGCGCTTCATTCTAGAACAAAGCACATCGAGCTGAGGTATCACTACATCAGACATCTCTTGGAAAGGAATATCTTAAGGCTAGAGAAGATTCAAGGATCGGAGAACCCGACTGACATGTTGACCAAGGTTGTGAACCTTGATAAGTTAAAGCTATGCATAGCTTCAATGGGGCTTGGATAATAGAGGAGGAGGACGGCACTACCATGATCGAGGTGAGCACTAGAAAGCACTAAGGATGAGTTGAAAACGGATATGAGGCTTATATGCGGTTGATCTCTAGGTGGTTGATTGTTGGAGTAAAGGACCAACTAGAAAGACTAGCAATCAGAGCAAAAGGAAGAAATCAGACGACCATTAGAAGGAGTGGGCGGCCGTCCAAAATTGGTTGTGCCAGCGCCTATTATACTAGAGTAAAAATAGGGACATTGGCGAACATTTTGGGTGACCGCATAGGACAAAAGTGTCCGGCTGCACATAAGTGTCGGGAAACCTGGGCTGGGCTGAATTCGACTGATTTCGGGATTCCTTCTCTGTCTAGGGTTTGGAACTTATTCCTAGGATAGTATATAAGCAGGGTTTTTCCCTATAACTCATTGTAACTCCATATTAACATATTATAGTGCAAGATCCTGGCTTGGTAGTGCCCCCAGACGTAGTAAAAAATATTGACGAACTGGTTAAACAATTATTTGTGTCTCTTTATTATTTTTGCTTCTTTTATCGTTCTTTCTTGTTGGGTTTGCGTAATTTATTCTTGCAATATGTTTGGTTTGGAGGGTCTATACCACAACACATAGATGTTGAATTATATCTAGAATCTAAGAACCTGAGGGATACTATTGAAAAAGATAACGCTTCCTCAAAACAAGACAAGGCTACGGCAATGCATTTTCTTTGTTCCCATGTCCACGTGGCACTAAAAATGGAGAACTTAATGGTAAAAGATTCAGTCTTGTTTTGGGAATATCTAAAAGAAAGATATAGCCACTTAAATGCGGTAATACTCCCAAAAGAAACTTACGAGTGGATAAATTTACGCGTACAAGATTTTAAGAGTATAAGTGATTATAACTCCAAGATGTATGAAACTACATCACGCCTCAAATTGTGTGGACAAAAAGTGTCTGAATCAAACAAGTTGGAGAAAACTTTTTCCACTTTCCATGCCTCAAATATCCTTAGCAACAATACAGGGAGAGACAATTTACACGATACTCAGAATTGATCTCTTGCCTGCTTGTGGCTGAGCAAAACAACGAGATATTAATGAAAAATAACCAGTCTCGCAAAACTACTACCGCTCCTGTCCCGGTGGCAAATTTAAATGAACAAAATAATTTTGGGTAAAGAGGAGTCTTGGACGTGGACATGGTCGTGGTCTGGGCAGAGGCAGATGCCGAGATAAAGGTCGAGGCCGAGATAGAGGCCTAAGAAATAATTATGGTCATCGTAAGGCCCATAATGATAGAAACTCCTCTCGTAACCTGACATGGAAAAGAGGAGAGAATACAGAGAGGCCATAAAAAAAACCACATACTGAACCGCGAAGCACAAAATTTGTATGTTTTCGTGTGGTCTAAAGGGGAACTGGCAAAAATCTTGTCGTACATCAAAACACTTTTTCAATCTCTCTCAAGAGTCCTTGAAAGGGAAAGGCAAAGGCATTGAGACGAATTTTGTCTATAAAGATGATGACATGAATGAAGGTCCTTCCTCTGACACTCATTTAGAATTTCTCAATTTCCTCAATGAAGAATATGATGACTAGTACCTGATTTTCACCTCCTAAGTGTGTTCAGTGTGCTCTAATTTCCCTTACATGTCTTGCTTTCTTGAAGCTGTCATTGTAAGTGTGCTCTAGTTTCGTTGTATGTCTTGATTTCTTGAAGCTATCATTTTAAGTGTGTTGTAGTTTACCATGTGTGTCTTGCTTTCTTGAAGCTGTCATTGTAAAATATCCCGTCATTGTAACATATTTCGTACATGTGAATTTTAAGTGTGTTTAAATCAAGTATGACTGATTTTAAAACATCTTCTTCATATTTTATTATCTATCATATTATACATGTTTAATTTTCTTTTAGAACAAACGTGAACTTTGGATTACAAATCATGAAGAACATGGATGATTTATGCTTGGTAGATAGTGCAACCACTCATATTATCTTGAAAGCTAGAAAATTCTATGACACCTTAGTAGAGAAAAGGGGAGTGTCACTATAATTGCAAATGACAATGTTCTTATAATGGGCTCTGGAAGAGCATCAATAACTCTTCTTATAGTGTTAGTACCCGATCTGAAGATTTAGGACTTGCTAGACCTTTAGTTTCTCTAAGGACCTTTTAGGTAATAAAAACCTGACAGGGACCTATCCGACAGCTTTCCAGAGTTCTAGATTGACGAAATCAGTTATAGGTCGAATTCTATCAGGATATTGACCTAATCCCGAGAACAAAGTGATGAGATTTAACTGAGATCTAGATAACCACGCGATCCGGCAACACTGGCCACGTGGCCAGTGTTGGAGTTTGCCACACGGCCACTCCTTCTAACCCCAGATCTCTATAAATAGGTGCCTCCAGCTCTAGAGATCGATAACCAATTCATTCTACGAGTTCTACAATCAAAACTGACTCCGAAACTCTTAGTTTAAGGCTTTTCGGCACCCTCGAAGCCTCTTCGAATCTTCAAGAAGCTTCAATCATAGTTTCTGCCAATCAAGGTAAGTCTCCTAACCCTTTTTTATTAT
This sequence comes from Campanula takesimana, assembly GCA_026119855.1. Lineage (NCBI taxonomy): Eukaryota > Viridiplantae > Streptophyta > Magnoliopsida > Asterales > Campanulaceae > Campanula > Campanula takesimana. The sequence continues at coordinate 283,317 of JAOWBW010000589.1, forward strand.
GTTCTTGTTATGTTCTTAGGCTAGATCTATTTTATGCTTAGTTTCATTATGTTTATACATGTATATTCATATGATTCATAATGCGTTCTTCTTGTTCTTAGTCTAAATTCATAATATATGTCATGTTTAAGGTAGCGATCTTCATGTTTTATGTGTTCATTCATATGTATTCATGATGTTCATATTATTATGCTAGATCTACGACTTATCATACTTAAAAAACTAGATCTAATGTTTTAATCCCTATTTATATGCATAGCCGATGATGATTGACAAGATCTAGGAACTGCTTCTAAACCCTAATCTTTAGGTTAATATTCCCATGATCAATATACATCTCGGATGATGAACCACGATGAATCCCACCGATCATGTTAGTGGTTAATCGTTGTTGCTAGGATGATTTGATCATCTTTACATATTTCTTTCTCCCCCCCCTTCATTATGCATGATCCCGCTTCATCTCTCCCCATTCTAATTATCAATGAACTACACCGACCTGAGATTCTCATGATGAGAAGAATGTAGGCAATCTTCGAATCCGGTCTCAATCACTAACACACACACACACATTGATCATGATAAGAAAGACCGATTCATCGGGCAATAGGAGTGATCACATTAATATTCTTCTCTTATTGTAATTTGACCACCGAACCCTATTATTCTCATAAATGGTTTTCTCAATGTTTTAACTACAAATAAAACAACGTCGCGACTCTCAATTTCAATCGGTCGTATTCACAGTGGCGACTCTGCTGGGGACAATTGTTTATGAAAACCTTTTTCAAAACTTAAGAGGGTCTAACTTTTATTACTTCATGATTTTGTGTGTGTTCTAACTGCCCCGCGCACTCCTGTTGTTCAAAAAACTGCACTTTTGCAAATTCTCACATCTTTGTAAAACTAGTTCTAACGATTTCCTGCAGGATTTTGTGTTCATAGTATGTTTCAATGATCTAGATCTGCTCTATTATGTTACTATGAATTGTCGTGATAGTAGACTTCCCTCGTGCATTGCATTTCATTATAAAATACGTAATCAAATGGCACACTACCACTAGTCCGTGTCATACAGCACACCCTACTCCGGATACTCTGCTGAGTGCACAGATTTTGGTGATCCTATCGCCTCTATCTTCGTGGCACCCGAGCTATCTAACTCACCGTGTCGCTTGGGATCGGTTGAGGTTAAACCTTGTCCGTGTCTAAACCATGCACCTTGATCGAGTTAAGAACACTTATCAAAACACAAGTAATCTTAATCTTAACTAAAATCATTCATCATGTTGCATGAGTCTACCTTAGATCAACTCTAGTCAACCTTCGACCCATCGAGGTCAACCTAGTCTACCCTAGATCAACTCTAGTCAACCTTCGACCCGTCTAGATCAACCCGCATAGGTCAACCTAGTCTACCCTAGATCAACTCTAGTCAACCTTCGACCCGTCTAGGTCAACCCATCTAGGTCAACCTAATCTACCCTAGATCAACTCTAGTCAACCTTCGACCCATCTAGGTGTAGATACCCCGGGACGGAGCCCACGGCTTTAGGCTAGAGCGCGCGGATTACCCTAGGATGTCTAATTGTGTTTTAGAGTCGCCACCCACGTTTTTGAGGAATGTAAGAAAACCTAATGTTTATGAGCCTAAGTTTGATTTACAAAAACATAGATTCTTTGGGATGAGGGGTTCGGGGGTTAGGTTACGAAATGGGAAGTACTTAAACACCCATTTCGCCTGAGCAGTGTCGGTCTTGTTTGTTCATAATTCACTTTAAAGATAGATGTGTTCTTCCTATTTGAATGATGATAAAAGGGGGTTTTATAGTTTAGAATGTAAGGAGATAACTCCTAGGCCAATTCAATGTAATTAAAGGGCTATTGGTGTCATGTCCCAAATGGTTTTGGGGGTGATTGCACATTTTATTGAAGGAGAAGAAGAATTAGAAGAAGAAGAAATAAAGAATAAAGTTAGGACATATCCTTCAAAGAGAACCTCTTGAAAAAGTCTTGAAGAAGAGGTTGAATACTTGGAGAGAATATCTTTTGTAAATTGCCTAGAGCTTTGTTTAGAGAAAAGTATAAGGTCGAAAAGTCCTCCTCCAATGATGGATTGGAGGGGTTTTTATAGTTGAAAATGTGTGTGTTTTGGAGCCAAACGGAGTCTCTAAGAAATATTTCCCGGGCAAAATCATGTATAATGCGCAAGGGAGAGATTCTTGGGCAGAATCTGTAACTGACACACCCCAGAAGTGCGCACATCCCACCTAGGCGGCGAAAGGCGCGCGCGTCTGGCCTCAAGGGGCGGAGGCGCGCGACTCTGAAAGGCAAATTTTGACAGAATAGACAAGAAAGTTAGAACTGTTATTCAGTTTAGCCCTTGGACTTAACGGAGCCCGTCTGGAACTTAACCAAAGTAACAGAAACTAACAGAAAACACTTAAAAGAGGGAGAAACACAAAAATCAAGTGTGCAATCGGGGTGAGAGGTCAAAGACGGGGTGTCTACAGAGCCCCTCGGAGGCGTGGATTGCGAAGCAAATGCACCGACGAAAGACAGACATCCTCCTAGGTCATCACCAAGAAAAATAAAAGACTTGATAAAAGCAGGAATTTGAAATTGCAAGGGATAGAGGTGCGCTCCCTGTGTGAGCGGCTTGGGTGATAATGAAAGGTTCGGTGGCACGAAGCGGCCCAGCGTGGCCGACAGCGGGACCTGGGGGATCGTTTGATGGAAGCGGGACCTGTCTGCTGATAGCGAGATCCGTTTGCTGGAAGCGGGACCTGTCTGCTGATAGCGAGATCCGTTTGCTGGAATAACTGGTACCGAGGGACCGTCTACTGGAATGCGGGACCCAGAGGACCGTTTGCTTGAATGCGGGACCCAGAGGACCGTTTGCTTGAGTGCGGGACCCGGAGGACCATTTGCTTGAATGCAGGACCCGGAGGACCATTTGCTGGAAGCGGGACCTGTCTGCTGATAGCGAGATCCGTTTGCTGGAAGCGGGACCTGTCTGCTGATAGCGAGATCCGTTTGCTGGAATAGCGGGTACCGAGGGACCGTCTGCTTGAATGCGGGACCCAGAGGACCGTTTGCTTGAATGCGGGACCCAGAGGACCGTTTGCTTGAATGCGGGACCCAGAGGACTGTTTTCTTGAATGCGGGACCCAGAGGACCATTTGCTTGAATGCGGGACCCAGAAGATTGTTTGTTGGAAGCGGGACCTGTCTGCTGATAGCGAGATCCGTTTGCTGGAATAGCGGTTACAGAGGGACCGTCTGCTTGAATGCGGGACCCAGAGGACCATTTGCTTGAATGCGGGACCCAGAGGACCGTTTGCTTGAGTACGGGACCCGAAGGGTCGTTTGCTTGAGTGCGGGACCCAGAGGACCATTTGCTTGAGTGTGGGACCCGGAGGGCCGTTTTCTTGTAGATCCTGCTTGATAAGGAGGTGGTGATTTTGTGGCTCACCTAGGACTAAGTTGTTGCCGTGAGTCGTACATTGATGTTGACTGTTTGACTTTGACTTTTGGTGGGGTGTGGGCACAGTTGACTGCAGAGTTCTTTCTGCTGGGGATGAATTGTCAAAACTGATCTTTGAGAATTAAAGAAAGACACCCTAACTTTTTTAGTGAGAATTCCTTTCCTACTTTCAACTTTAGACATGCCTTAAGGGCGGACCAAATTAACGTGTGCCCAATTGGGTGCTCAAGGATTGGAGCTGCATCTTGATTTGGGCGGAAATTTCTTGCATAGTTTTCCTGACAAGGGTTACTGAAATGATCCTGGCTTGGGAAGCACGCACCTCCCTTTGTAGGCGTGTAATGCGTGCGCTTTGCGCACCGGTGACGGGTGGCGCGCGCGTCTGGGGGCGGAATTCCGGGCTTGACTTTTGCTGGCCAAAAGATCCCCCAACAGCTATAATATCAGCTTCTGGTCGACAATTTGATTTTAACAGCTCTCTTCTGCCATTTTCGAACACCATTTTATTGCCCAATTTTGCTTGCAATCTTCTTTCCCATGGCCTCTAACCTTTTCAGTCTTGATGCCAAGGTTGCTAAGAGTTACGGGAAGGATTTGTCGACATTCGTGTATTCCTTCAAGACTGATCCCAAGAAGGCTTTCATTAAAGATTTCGGGTTTCACATTCTTTTTACTTTGCGGACATTGAAGCCGGATTGGGATTTGTTGAAGGCCGCTGCAGCCTTTTGGGATTGTGATAGACATACTTTCAACTTTTCGGCTAATGAAATGGTGCCGACTGTCGATGATTTTGGGGCCATTCTTGGTATGCCTTTGGCCGGTCGGATTGCCGTCCCTAAGTATCACCGCGGTGTTGTTGACTCTTGGGTTGACCTTCTGAATCTCCCTGTTAGAAAGGTGAAGAAGATGATGCACGGGACTGTTGTTGACATATATGAGCTTCCGATGTTTTTCAGCTTGCATTCGGAAGATGTCGCGGTTCAATCCTTTAAGAGAAATGCCATGGCTGTCTGTCTTTTCAGCGAGGTTCTGCTTGTCGCTCCTCTGGGTACTGCGGATGCGCAGTTGGCTGAGATTGTGTTGCAGGCAAAGGAGCAACGATTCAGTATAATCCCTCTCATAGTGGGGGAAACTTTGCATGGTCTGGACGAATTGCATCGTACGGGCGAGATGCGACGAGGAAGCCCCTTGCTTTTGACCATATGGCTTCGAGAGCATTTCAGGCTTTATGCGTCAGACGGCGACCTCTCTCCTTTTACTGTTCATAGGTGACGGTTGCTGATTAGAGATTTGACTGAAGAAAATTGGCAGAAGTTCTACGCTTCCCGTGCTTCGGCTGATATTGAGTGGTGTTCCTCTTCTTGGGGTCTCCATCCTTTTGTGGAATGGACCTTCGGTTTTCAGCACATGGTTTTACCCGGGTTGAGAGACTCTTTATTTTATCAACCAGAACGGGTTTTGAGATAGTTCGGTCGCCAGCAAATAATTCCTTTTCCGAGGAATGGGATATTTTGTCCAATTTCTTATATGGGTCTGGACTTCTCGGGTGAGCTTCAGTCGGCTTGGGGGGATGATCGCAACCGGTGGGCTTCCGCCCCTCTGCATCGGGGTAGTATATTTCTTCCCGAGAGTTACTTGGATCATTTGTTCGGTAACATTTACCGCGGCATTACTTGGGTAGATGCTCTTCAGGCTGAATTGTTAGGGCAAGACCTTGAGCCTAGCAGTGCTCTGAGATACAAGGAAGCAACTGCTGATGTGAACAACATTCTGACTGACCCTTTCGGTACCCCTTTGGATGACTTTTATGCTCGGAGGTGCTCTGTTGCGCAGAAGGTTTCGGTCCGTATTAGTGTTCCTAGACCTCCCAAGAAGAGTAGGATTGATGGTCGTTCGGGTGGCCCTTCGAAGGCCAAGAGAAAATTAGATTTTTCCTAGTACCCTAAGAGATTGCAAGTAAAATAGACCACTTTGTTTAGGATTTAATGTTTTATGTCTTTTAATAGCTCAACATTTCCATTGTGGTGATCAAAATAATTCAGTGAATGAATAAAAATTGCATCTCGTTAATTTGAAATGATTTGGGTATTTGTTTATATTTTAGACCGCACCCGAAGGTTGCCTACGTTCCTCCAGTGTAGAGGCTCAGGTCTCCGTAGTTCAAACAAACGAAGACTATTTTTTTTCTGTGTGCACCCTGTTTTTTGCCTAGACCGCCCTTTCGGGTTTTCAATCTAGCGGGCTTCTTTTTTGCACGTGCTCTAATTTTTACCCAGGCCGCCCTTGCGGGTTTTCAACCTAGCGAGCCCTTTTTTTTTTTTTTTTTTAAATGGTCTTCGTTTATTAAGCGTAGAATCTCTTCAGCTTGTCGAGGTTGACTTCCTTTGGCAGTTGATCTCCATCTAAATCCACGAGTCGGACTGCACTGCCGCTTAGTATCTTCTTGATCACGTATGGACTGATCCATCGGGGTCCCCATTTTCCAAGGGGGTTCATGGCATTAGGTGGATGTTGTCTTAGGACCAAATCTCCCACATTGATCTTTCGAGGCTTCACCTTTTTGTTGAAAGCCCTTGCCATTCTTTGTTGATAGGCTTTCGTACGTTCGAGTGCCCTTAGCCTTTTCTCGTCGAGTAGAGCTAGCTGTTCATATCGACTTTGCATCCAATCGATTTCATTGACTTGGTTCTCGTAGAGGACCCGTAGGGATGGGACTTCGAGCTGTATTGGGAGTACAGCTTCGGAACCATACACCAGTGCATAAGGAGTTTCTCCAGTTGCTGTCCGTATTGACGTGCGGTAGCCCCACAATGCTAGAGCTAGCTTTTCGGGCCAATCCCTTCCAGTGGAGGCCATTTTCTTCACAATGGTCTCGATTGTCTTATTAGCTGCTTCGACCGCGCCATTTGCTTGAGGGCGGTATGGAGATGACTTGTGCTTGGAAATCTTGTATTCTACCAGGAGCGCGTCCATCTCTTTCTCAAAGTGAGAACCGTTGTCTGAGATGATTTCATGAGGAACGCCGTACCGGCACATGATGTGGGTCTTTACGAATTCGGCCACTTTCTTGGCGTTGAGGACCCGGTAAGCCTGTGCTTCGACCCATTTTGTGAAATAGTCCACGGCTACTAGGACGAAAGATTGTTCGTTGCTGCCAGTAGGGTGAACTTTGCCGATGATGTCTATGCCCCAACAAGAGAAAGGCCATGGCGTGGTCATGTTGTAAAGTTGTGAGGGTGGAGCATGCTGTAGGTTGGCATGGAATTGGCATTTGGTGCACTTTTTGACTTTCTCGATGCAATCTCTTTCCATGGTACTCTAATAATAACCCATGCAGAGTATCTTCTTGGTCAACATAAACCCGTTCATATGGGGCCCACATTCACCTTCATGGATCTCGTGCATTATTTCTTGAGCTTCAGTCTCATTTGCGCATATGAGATTGATCCCTTCGTGGTGCCTTTTGTAGACTCGGTCTCCAATTAGTACATATCGGGAGGCTAGCCTTTGCAATGCCATCTGAGACTTCTTACTGCTATTCTCGGGATAAGTGCCATTCTTGAGAAAATTCATGATATCCGAGTACCACGAAGAGTTTGCTTGGACCTCGTTGATCTCGATACTCATGCAGTAAGCCGGACTGTTCCTTCGGGAGATTTTAAAGGGCCTCACCATTGTTCCCTCGGGCATTTTAACCAGTGAAGCAATGGTGGCTAGTGCATCAGCGAAACGGTTCTTGTCCCTTGGCAGGTAGTTGAAGGTGATTTCTTGAAACTGTTCAACCAACTCCTCGAGATGTTGACCATACCGTTGTAGAGTTGAGTCCTGAATCTTCCATTTTCCAGATGTCTGATTGATGATGAGTAAGGAATCACCAAATACCTCTAAGCTCGTGACATTTCTCTCGAGGGCCGCTTCGAGCCCCGCTATGCATGCTTCGTACTCGGCGATGTTGTTGGTGGCCTCAAATTCGAGGCGGATAGCAATTAGAGTATAGATGTCCTTTGGATCAACAAGTAACATCCTTATGCAATATCCATGCTTATTGGCCGCGCCATCGAAAAAAAGTTGCCACTTATCTTCCTCTGTTGTAGCACGAATTAAATGCTCGTCGGGGAACTGTACATCTTCCCCCTTCACTTCGTCACACGGAAATTCAGCAAGCTGATCACTAAACACTTTCCCCCTGATGGATTTGAGTGTGATGTAAGTGATATCGTAGCCGGTGAGCATGAAGTACCATTTGGCTATTCTTGTTGACATGAAGGGCTTCTCAAAGATGTAGCAGAGCGGGTCCACTTTTGCTACCAATTTGATTGGGAAGGCCTCCATGTAATTCTTAAGCTTTTGAGTAACCCAAACCAATGCCGAATAAGACTTCTCTAAGACAGAGTAGTTCTTCTCAGACCCTTGAAACCGGCGGCTGACAAAGTAGATAGCATTCTCTTTTATGGAGTCTCGTTGTTCTTATGCTAACATAGCCTCTAGGGTTTCATCATTGACAGTGAGATAGAGCAAGAGAGGCTTCTCCTTGTGTGGTGGAACCAAAACTGGAGGGCACGTCAAGTAATGCTTTACTTGGTCGAAGGCTTCTTGGCAAGCATCAGTACATTCTAGAGCCACATTCTTCTTGAGTAGCTTGAAGATCGGCTCACACATGGAAGTGAGTTGATGCACAAACCGACTGATGTATTGAAGTCTGCCCATAAAACCTTTGATTTCTTTCTGTGTCTTTGGGGGAGGCATGTCAATGATTGCCTTGATCATGGAGGGATCAGGTTCAATTCCCCTCTCAGTGACCATGTAACCGAGAACCTTTCCTCTGATGACCCCAAAAGTGCACTTTGCGGGATTGAGTCTCATGTTGTGTTGTCGGAGTCGTTCAAAGAACTTGCGAAGATCGATCAAATGTTGACCGTTGGTTCCCTTTGAATGGATGATCATGTCGTCTACATAGACCTCGATCTCTTTATGAATCATGTCATGGAATAGATCCGTAACAGCCCTTTGGTAGGTAGCCCCAGCGTTCCTTAACCCCAACGGCATGACTGTGTAGCAGAAAGTGCCCCACGGTGTTGTTTAAGCTGTCTTGTGTTGGTCTTCCTTGGACATGAGAATCTAATTGTAACCTACAAAACCATCCACAAATGAGCGGACTTCATAGTTGGCAGTCGAATCGACGAGCATGTCGATGTTTGGTAGCGGAAAATCATCTTTCGGGGAAGCTTTGTTCAAATCCCGGAAGTCCACACAAACTCGAACCTTGCCGTTTGCCTTTCTGACTGTCACAATGTTGGCTAGCCAACTCGGATACTCAATGACTTTGATGAAACCCACACTGAGGAGATTTTCAATCTCTTCTTTGACTTGTAGGGACCATTCTGGTTTGATCTTTCTGAGCTTCTGCTTTACTGGCTTGGCGTCCTCTCTGATCGGAATTATGTGCTCTACGACCTTTCTGTCCAAACCCGGCATGTGTTTGTACGACCATGCGCATACATCCACAAATTCTTTGAGTAGTGCAGTCAATCTGTCTCTGTCTTCCCCCTTGAAGAAGCTGCCTATCTTCGTTTCTTTCGGTTCTTAGTCGGTACCCAGATTAACAACATGCAATTCTCATCAGCCCCTGGACCATTTTCACCATAACAACGAACCTGTTGAGCTAGTTAATTTAGGTATGTTATGTTTTCGTGGTCTAGTTCATCATAATTTGAATCGTTATTAACTTGTTCATTAAGTTTGTTATTAGTTAATTCATCATTTATGATGTTTGCAATCTCGGGGTACTCAGAAATATCGAATTTTTCATTAGCAAAGAAAGGAAACACACGCTCGGCTATGGCCTCCATATCCTCTTGGGTGAGGGTATTAGAAACACTCTCGGACTCGAAAGTAAGTGTGAGCCACTCTTCCTTTGTTGATGTGCGGGGTATGCAACCCATTTCTCGGACTAGGAATTCCTCGGATACCATGGGCCCTTTCGTAGAATACCAGTTGTTAATTGGCTCGGAGCTTGGCTGGATCTCGCTGATAGATGGACTCTCCATTTCTGTGTTGTCGGAGATGGCGTTGACTTGACAATCGTCCATGATGGCAAATTCCTCGAACATGGAGGCTAGATCGGACAGTCCTTTCCCCACGGTAATCTCTACCTCGGACTCTATAGTCACTTTCTTGCCCCACCACTCTCGGGGTGACATTAGAATAGGCTCCCTTTCTTGTGTCGGAATTTCACAATCAGTGAAGATCTCAAGACCGGGCTTTCTGACGCCCTTGTTGTTAACCCATGGCTCGGGAAAGATCATGTACGGGACGTCCTCCCCTTGGCGAACAAAATAACCGTTCAGTGTGTTGCGGTAAGGCCTCAAGTTGGGGATTTCATATTTTCGACCTTCTTTGCGAGCTCGGGTCTTTTGATTCTTGACCGCTTGCTCGTATTTTAAGTCATCTTCGGTAGGCTCGTATCCCAAACCAAACTTGCTTCTGATAAAAGGAACCTCTACGGGGTGCAATGTTCCTTGTTGATGCTTCCCTAGGCCTAGACCGGGAAAGTGATTCATGTTCCTCATCATGCGGAGGATCTTAGGATTACCGAGGGTCCATTGCCCACTTCCCCCTTCTTTGTCGATGGCGTTGATGCCGGAGAGAGTGGAATCTTCTATCCCGTGTTGAACTTAGTGGACGGGTTGTCCCTTATTTCTGTGGATGGTGACATTCTCGGCCATGACAGTGACTATCTCATCCCCATTTCTGATCTTGACACACTGATAGAGAGTGGAAGGGACAGCATTGGAACTGTGGATCCATGGTTGGCCCAAAAGTAAGTTGAACGAAGATGGGACATCGAGTACTTGAAATGGGACGGACATGATCATGCTCCCAAATTCGACATCAACTTCTAGCATTCCCATGACTGTACGGGCCGTGCTGTCGTACCCTCTAATGACTTGGGTAGAAGGTTGTAAATCGGAGTTTTTGAGCCCCAATATGTCCATGACTCGGCTAGGCATTAAGTTGAGTGCGGAACCACCGTCTACTAAAACTCTTGAAATGGGACTCCCCCTTGCCCTTAATTTGAGGTAGATGGCTTCATTGTGATTGGACCCAAATGGCGGGAGGTCCATGTCGGCAAAAGTGATGACATTACCAAAGTGAATGTGACCTATCATTGCTGTGAGGTCTTCGGGAGTTGTGTCGGGAGAGACTGATGTGTCATCCAAGTTCTTGATGACGAGGTCTCGGTGCTTCTTTGATGATGCAATAAGGTCCCAGATGGATATGTTGGCTTGCGTCTTCTTGAGTTGTGTCAATAAAGGGTCTTCAGGTGCATCTTGTGCTTTTGATCTTTGAGAAGAGGTATTGGTTGCTGTATTCGTGGGAACCGAGGCGCTCGCTAGTACCCGGCCACTGCGGATGAGCACATTCACGGACCCTTATAGCTTCTTCTTCCTATTCTGTAAGACTTCCCTCATAACTTCATCGTAAGTCACAACATAACAAGAATTGTCAAGTTTATTCATATCATTGGAGCCCTCATTCACAAATGGGATCGAATGAGTGGTTCCTTCAAACTCTCCTACCTCTATTACATTGACACCACCCTCATTGGGGATGATGAATTCCTTCTTGTCTATAAGGTCTTGGATGGTGTTGCGGATGGAGAAGCATTCCTCGATAAGGTGGCCGGTGCATTGATGGTAGTCACACCACTTGTGGTGGGCATAGTTGGGACGGAGTGGTTGTGGTTGCTTGTACCCTTGGAGAGGAGTGATTTGCCCCTTGGCCTTTAGAGCTTCATAGCCCTCGGTGATGGTCATGCCATTGAGAGGAGTGTAGCCACGGTCATTTTGGAACCGCTTGCCTTGTGGTGGAGGGACCTTCTTGTAATTCCCCTTGTCAGTAGTAACGGCATTGACAGAAGCCTCTTTGTTTGAGCTAGAGGCGACCTTGTAACGGAAAGTAGGAGTGGCTTTCTTTATCTCCTTGAAAAAGTCATCCATGCGTACCCCCGCCTCATACATTTGGGAGAAGTCGGAGTAGCAAGCCCCACTTAGGTGGGTGCGGAGATCAATCTTGAGACAGTTGAGGAAGATGTCCATTTGATCTTTCGTGTTTGGCCTCTCGACAATTTCAGAGAGCTTGTCATTCCATCTCCTTGTAAAATCAATGAAGGACTCGTTGTCTCTTTGAGTGGTGTTCTCGAGCTCTTTCCTTGTGGGCCGATGAGTGGTGTTTCCTTGATATTGATTTTTGAAGGCAAGTATAGCGGCATACCAATCAAGACGGACAGTGAGCGGGAGAGTTGCATACCAATCCTTTGCCGCCCCCTCGAGAGTGAGAGGAAAGCATTGAGCCTTCACTTTTGGGGAGACCTTCTTTGGAACCATAGCCCAAATGTAAGTCTCGATGTGAGCCATCGGGCATGAGTTGCCCTTGAACTTGCTAATGTCGGGCATTTTGAACTTTTCGGGGAGAGCGGCCATCGTGCTCATGAGAATGGATGACTGATAAAGGCTTGTGTTGGAGCCTTTTCCCATGTTGAGGCTGTCAAATTTCTGATCAATGTAGGACATGATGGAATCGACCATTTTGTGGTTGTTGTTGGCGGTGCTTGGATCCCCCACTTTTTTGGTACGGTCACTAACATATGGGCTTTCAAACAAACCTTGGGTCCATTCGGATTCCTCATTATCGTTCACCCCCTTATTCTTGGAGAGCTTGATGAGCTTGGCTTTCAATTGTTCGACCTCGGCCTCGTGGGCCGCTTGTTGACTGTCAACATGAGCTTGCCATAAGCTCTCCTTGGTTTGGGCCTCTTGGTTAAGGGTAGAGACTTGTTGTTGGAGTGCTTGAACCATGGCAGAGAGTTGTTCGAGAGTCCAGGCGTTGTTTGTGCTGGAGTCGCCGGCCATTGATGATGTAGAAGCTGTTGGAGTGATCGGTTCATGGACAAGCCTATTTGATGAATCCCTGTAGACGCGGAGAGTACCAATCGGACCTATAATTGGAGAAGTAGCCCTTGTCAGTCTCGGTTCACACTTTTGGTCCATGAAGAGGTTGAGAACACACATTGGGCACACGACTCAAACCACATAAGGAAAAAGATTTTTTTTTTATTTTTTTTAGTATTATTTTCAAAGTCGGAAGGACGTGGTCCTTTTTGGGGTTTCTAAGAAGATAATGGAATCGTCACACTAGTATATAGACCATCTCGCGGTCCCATATACTCATCGGATTCCATCACGTTTGTGAATCCTACACGTATCGGGATTAAACTAAATCAATGTAGCAAAGCATACATGCGGGGACGGATTTTTTATTTTCGTCCAAAATGACCACTTTTGGGGACGGATTTTTATTGCGTCCGTATCAACAAGTTGGCATGTATGATTTGAAAACATTAGTTTAGGGAAATCTCGGTACATGGAAACCGACTTGGTCACAGAGTGTTTGACCCTAACTAGAATTGTGTGGTTTGTGCTCGGCTAAAGAGAGGCTTAAAGGTCACCCCCGGCATGTAGTCTTGAACTACGCCACGGGCTGAGGTTGACCGCTTCGAAAGAATCAAGGTCGGGTGGAGCTTGAAACTTTTTAGGACGGGCCTCGACGGGTTTGGGATTATGGACTTGTGCGACTCGATAGTGAGCAATTGATAAGAGTAATGTGCATGTAGTGTGAGGTCTATCACGTGACAATTTTTTTTTTGTTTTTTTTTTTGAAAAGAAAAGATAAAAAAACACATAAGCACGTAAATTACAACTCCCGAATCACCCGTGTGACCGGTAAATAAACAAAAAATTAAGATAGTCCAAAGGTCCAATTCAGCTCTGATGCAGGCAACTGTGCCCACACCCCACTGTCTTGTTCAGTCCCTGAAACCTGTTCTTGTCCTGGAAATTGGCCCAGAAGCGCGCGCCTCAGGCTGGTGTTGTGGGAAGCACGCGCCTGGCGTATTGTTCATGGGAGGCGCCCGCTTCTGGGCTGACCTGTCAGATTGTCAGAAACTTATGGACTCAGGGGATTGCCCTGGTCCTGATTGTATAATGAAACCCCTGCAATGTTTGTTAGCATGAAATAATAGGAAGAATGGGAAGAACACATGGAAGGCGGGCGATTCTGGAATGTGACATGGGATGCGCGTGCTTTGGACCATGAAGGTCCGAGTGTAGACACCCCGCCTTGGACCGCTCACCCCGATTGCACACTTGATTTTGTGTTTCTCCCTCTTTTAAGTGTTTTCTGTTAGTTTCTGTTACTTTGGTTAAGTTCCAGACGGACTCCGTTAAGTCCCGGGACTAAACTGAATAACAGTTCTAACTTTCTAGTCCATTCTGTCAAAAATTGCTTCTCAGAGTCACGCGCCTCCGCCCCTTGAGGCCAGACGCGCGCGCCTTCCGCCTCCTAGGTGGGATGCGCGCGCTTCTGGGGTGTGTCAGTTACAGATTCTGCCCAAGAATCTCTCCTTTGCTCATTATACATGATTTTGCCCGGGAAAGATTTCTTGGAGACTCCGTTTGGCTCCAAAACACACACATTTTCAACTATAAAAACCCCTCCAATCCATCATTGGAGGAGGACCTTGGACATCATTACTTTTAGACTTTCTACTCACTTCTTTCCTAGACCTTTTCCTGGGATTTGTTCAACTAAGTGTTCAACCTCTTCTTCAAGGCTTTACAAGAGGTTCTCTTTGAAGGATACTATAGGTAAATGTCTTAAGCATTTCTCTCTTCTTTCTTCTTCTTCTTCTTCTTCTTCTTCTTCTTCTTCTTCTTCTTCTTCTTCTTCTCCTTCAATCAAATGTGCAATCACCCAAAACCATTTGGGACATGACACCAACGGTCCTTTCATTACATTGAATTGTCCTAGGAGTCATCTCCCTACATTTTAACTCTAAAAGCCCTTTTTTATCATCATTTTAATAGGAAGAACGCATTTATCTTTAAAAGTGAATTATGAACAAACAAGACCGATGTTGCTCGGGCGAAATGGGTGTTTAAGTACTTCCCATTTCGTAACCTAACCCCCGAACCCCTCATCCCAAAGAATCTCTGTTTTCGTAAATCAAACTTAGGCTCATAAACATTAGGTTTTCTTACGTTCCTCAAAAACGTGGGTGGCGACTCTAAAACACAATTAGACATCCTAGGGTAATTCACGCGCTCGAGCCAAGACGTGGTCCCCCCGGGGTATCTACAGTGGAAACTCCGCTGGGGACAGCTTGAGGGTTAAACTTGTGTTTCTGTTCATAATTTACTTTTCTGGGTATTCTGGAAATTGACATGGGAAGTGCGCGCCTCGGACCTTCATGGTCCAAAGCGCGCGCGTCCCGTGTCAAATTCCAGAATCGCCCGCCTTCCATGTGTTCTTCCTATTATTCCTATTATTTCGTGCTAACAAACATTGCAGGGGTTCCATCACACAATCAGGACCAGGGCAATCCCCTAAGTCCATAAGTTTCTGATAATCTGACAGGTGAGCCCAGAAGCGGGCGCCTCCCAGATACAATGCGCCAGGCACGCGCTTCCCACAACGCTAGCCCGAGGAGCGCGCTTCTGGGCCAATTTCCAAGGCAAGAACAGGTTTCAGTGACTGAACAGAACAGTGGGGTGTGGGCACAGTTGCCTGCATCAGAACAGAATTGAACCCTTTGGACTATTTAATTTTGTGTTTTATTTACCGGTCACACGGGTGATTCGGGAGTTGTAATTTACGTGCTTATGTGTTTTTTTATCTTTTCTTTTCAAAAAAAAAAAAAATAAATAAAAAAATTTCACGTGACAGACCTCACACTACATGCACATTACTCCTATAAATTGCTCACTATCGAGTCGCACAAGTCCAACCCCAAACCCGTCGAGGCCCGTCCTAGAAAGTTTCAAGCTCCACTCGACCTTGGCTCTTTCGAAGCGGTAAACCTCAGCCCGTGGCGTAGTTCATGACTACATGCCGGGGGTGACCTTTAAGCCTCTCTTTAACCGAGCAGAAACCACACAATTCTAGTTAGGGTCTAACACTCCGTGACCAAGTCGGTTTCCATGTACCGAGATTTTCCTAAACTAATGTTTTCAAATCATACATGCCAACTTGTTGAAACGGACGCAATAAAAATCCGTCCCCAAAAGTGGTTATTTTGGACGAAAATAAAAAATCTGTCCCCGCATGTATGCTTTACTACATTAATTTAGTTTAATCCCGACACATGTAGGATTCACAAACGCGATGGAATCCGATGAGTATATGGGACCGCGAGATGGTCTATATACTAGTGTGACGATTCCATTATCTTTTTTAGAAACCCCAAAAGGGACCCATTCCCTCCGACTTATAAAAAAAAAGAGTCTTTTTCCTTATGTGGTTCGAGTCGTGTGCTCAACTGTGTGTTCTCAACCTCTTCATGGACCGAAAGTGTGAACCGAGACTGACAAGGGCTACTTCTCCAATTATAGGTCCGATTGGTACTCTCCGCATCTACAGGGATTCATCCAATAGGCTTGTCCGTGAACCGATCACTCCAACAACTTCTACATCATCAATGGCCGGCGACTCCAGCACCAACAACGCCATGACTCTCGAACAGCTTTCTGCCATGGTTCAAACACTCCAACAACAAGTCTCTACCCTTAACCAAGAGGCTCAAACTAAAGAAGCCTTGTGGAAAGCTCATGTCGACAGTCAAAGGGAGGCCCACGAGGCCGAGGTTGACCAACTGAAAGCCAAGCTCCTCAAGCTCTCCAAGAACAAGGGGGTTAATGACAATGAGGAATCCGAGTGGACCGAGGGTTTGTTTGAAAGCCCATATGTCAGTGCCCGTACCAAAAAAGTGGGGAAACCAAGCACCGACATCAACGACCCCAAAATGGTCGATTCCATCATGGCGTACATTGATCAGAAATTCGACGGCCTCAACATGGGAAAAGGCTCCAACACAAGCCTTTATCAGTCATCCATCCTCATGAGCACGATGGCCGCTCTCCCCGACAAATTCAAGATGCCCGACATTAGCAAGTTTAAGGGCAACTCATGCCCGATGGCTCACATCGAGACTTACATTTGGGCTATTGTTCCGAAAAAGGTCTCCCCAAAAGTTATGGCTCAATGCTTTCCTCTCACTCTCGAGGGGGCGGCAAAGGATTGGTATGCAACTCTCCCACTAACTGTCCGTCTTGATTGGGATGCCGCTATGCTTGCCTTCAAAAGTCAATATCAAGGCAACACCACTCACCGGCCCACAAGGAAAGAGCTCGAGAACACCACTCAAAGAGACAACGAGTCCTTCATTGACTTCACAAGGAGATGGAATGACAAGCTCTCTGAAATTATTGAGAGGCCAAACACAAAAGAGCAAATGGACATCTTTCTCAAGTGTCTCAATATTGATCTCCGCACCTACCTAAGTGGGGCTTGCTACTCCGACTTCTCCCAAATGTATGAGGCGGGGGTACGCATGGATGACTTGCTCAAGGAGATTAAAAAGGCCACTCTTACTTACTGATACAAGGCCGCCTCTAGTTCAAACAAAGAGGCTTCTGTCAATGCTGTTACTACCGACAAGGGGAATTACAAGAAGGTCCCTCCACCACAAGGCAAGCGGTTCCAAAACGACCGCGTCTACACTCCTCTCAATGGCATGACCATCACCGAGGCCTATGAAGCTCTAAAGGCCAAGGGGCAAATCACTCCTCTTCAAGGGTACAAGCAACCACAACCGCTCCGTCCCAATCATGCCCACCACAAATGGTGTGACTACCATCAATGCACCGGCCACCTCACCGAGGATTGTTTCTCCATCCGCAACACCAACTACGACCTCATAGACAAGAAGGAATTCATAATCCCTAATGAGGGTGGTGTCAATGTAATAGAGGTAGGAGAGTTTGAAGGAACCACTCATTCGATCCCAATTGTGAATGAGGGCTCCGATGATATGAATAAACTTGATAATTCTTATGACTTATGATGAGATTATGAGGGAAGTCTTAGAGAATAGGAAGAAGAAGCTACAAAGGACCGTGAACGTGCTCACTCGTAGTGGCCGAGTAACAACGAGCGCAATCCCTCCCAATACCGCAGCAACCAACACCTCTTCTCAAAGATCGCAAGCACGCGACATACCCGAAGATCCTTTATTAACACAACTCAAGAAGACGCAAGCCAACATATCCATCTGGGACCTTATTACATCATCAAAGAGAACTGAGACCTCATCATCAAGAACTTGGATGACACATCAGTCTCTCCCGACACGACACCCGTGGACCTCACAGCAATGATAGGTCACATTCACTTAGGCAACGTCATCACTTTTGCCGACATGGACCTCCCGCCATTTGGGTCCGAACACAATGAAGCCATCTACCTCAAAGTAAAGGAAAGGGGGAGACCCATCTCAAGAGTTCTAGTAGACGGTGGTTCTGTACTCAACTTAATGCCTAGCCGAGTCATGGGCATACTGGGGCTAAAAAGCTTCGATTTACAACCCTCCGCACTAGTTATTAGAGGGTACGACAGCACTGCCCGTACAGTCATGGGAATGTTAGAAGTTGATATCGAATTTGTAAGCATGATCATGTCCGTCCCATTCCAAGTACTTGATGTCCTTGCTTCATTCAACTTACTTCTAGGCCGACCTTGGATCCACAGTTCTAATGCGGTACCTTCCACTCTCCATCAGTGTGTCAAGATCAGAAATGGGGACGAGATAGTCACCATTATGGCCGAGAATGTCACCATCCACAGAAATGGGGGACAACCTGTTCACCAAGTCCAACACGGGATAGAAGATGCCACTCTCTCCGGCGTCAACACCATCGACAAAGAAGGGGGAAACAGACAATGGACCCTCGGCAATCCTAAAATCCTCCGCATGATGAGGAACATGAATCACTTTCCCGGTCTAGGCCTAGGGAAACATCAATAAGGGATATTGCACCCCGTAGAAGTTCTTTTTGTCAAGAACAAGTTTGGTCTGGGATACGAGCCTACCGAAGATGACTTGAAATACGAGCAAGCAGTCAAGAATCAAAAGACCCAAGCTCGCAAAGAAGGGCGACAATATGAAATCCCCAACTTGAGGCCTTACCGCAACACACTAAACGGTTATTTTGTTCGCCAAGGGGAAGATGTTCCGTACATGATGTTTTCCGAACCATGGGTTAACGACAAAGGCGTCAGAAAACCCGGTCTCGAGATCTTCACTGATTGTGAAATACCGACACAAGAAAGGGCGCTTACTCCAATGTCACCCCGAGAATGGAAGGGCAAGAAAGTGACTATAGAGTCCGAGGTAGAGATTACAGTGGGGGAAGAACTATCCGATCTAGCCTCCATGTTCGAAGAATTTGCCATCATGGACGATTGTCAAGTCAACGCCATCTACGACACCGTTGTCAGAAAGGAAACCATCAGTGAGATCCCGCCAAGCTCCGAGCCAATCAACAACTGGTATTCAACAAAGGGGCCCGTAGTATCCGAGGATTTCTTGATCCGAGAAATGGGTTGCATACCCCGTACAGCAACAAAGGAAGAGCGGCTCACACTTACTTTCGAGTCCGAGAGTGTTTCTAATGCCCTCACCCAAGAAGATATGGAGGCAATAGCCGAGCGTGTGTTTCCTTTCTTTGCTAATGAAAAATTTGATATTTCTGAGTACCCCGAGATTGCAAACATCATAAATGATGAATTAACTAATAACGAACTTAATGAACAAGTTAATAACGATTCAAATTGTGATGAAATAGACCACGAAAACATAACATACCTAAATGAACTAGCTCCACAGGTTCGTTGTCGTGGTGAAAATGGTCCAGGGGCTGATGAGGAATTGCATGTTGTTAATCTGGGTACCGACGAAGAGCCGAAAGAAACGAAGATTGGCAGCTTCTTTAAGGGGGATGACAAAGACAGATTGACTGCACTGCTCAAAGAGTTTGTGGATGTATTCGCATGGTCATACAGAGACATGCCGGGTTTAGACAGAAAAGTCGCGGAACACAGAATTCCGATCAGAGAGGACGCTAAGCCAGTAAAGCAGAAGCTCCGAAAGATCAAGACAGAATGGTCTCTAAAAGTCAAAGAAGAGATTGAAAAGCTCCTCAGTGTGGGTTTCATCAAATTCATTGAGTATCCGACTTGGCTAGCCAACATTGTGACAGTCAGAAAGGCAAACGGCAAGGTTCGGGTTTGTGTGGACTTCCGGGATTTGAACAAAGCTTCCCCGAAAGATGATTTTCCACTACCAAACATCGACATGCTCGTCGATTCAACTACCAACTATGAAGTCTGCTCCTTTGTGGACGGTTTTTCCGGTTACAATCAGATTCTCATGTCCGAAGAGGATCAACACAAGACAACTTTCACAACTCCGTGGGGGACCTTCTGGTACACAGTCATGCCGTTCGGACTAAGGAACGCTGGGGCTACTTACCAAAGGGCTGTTACGGATCTATTCCATGACATGATTCATAAAGAGATCGAGGTCAATGTAGACGACATGATCATCCATTCGAAGGGAACCAACGGTCAACATTTGATCGATCTTCGAAAATTCTTTGAAAGACTTCGACAACACAAAATGAGACTCAATCCCGTAAAGTGCACTTTTGGGGTCGTCAGAGGAAAGGTTCTCGGTTACATGGTCACTGAAAGAGGAATTGAAGCCGATCCCTCCAAGATCAAGGCAATCATTGACATGTCTCCCCCAAAGACGCAGAAGGAAATCAAAGGTTTCATGGGCAGACTTCAATACATCAGTTGATTTGTGCACCAACTCACTTCCATGTGTGAGCCGATCTTCAAGCTACTTAAAAATAATGTGGCTCTAGAATGGACCGATGTGTGCCAAGAAGCCTTCGACCAAGTGAAGCATTACTTGACATGCCCTCCAGTTTTGGTTCCACCGCACAAGGAGAAGCCTCTCTTGCTCTATATCACTGTCAATGATGAAGCCCTAGGGGCTATGTTAGCGCAAAAACAGCCAAAAGAGAATGCTATCTACTTTGTCAGCCGCCGGTTTCAAGGAGCTGAAAAGAACTACTCTGTCTTAGAGAAGTCTTGCACTGCATTGGTTTGGGTTACTCAAAAGCTCAAGCATTACATGGAGGCCTTCCCAATCAAGTTGGTAGCAAAAGTGGACCCGCTCCGTTACATAACAAGAATAGCCAAATGGTATTTCATGCTCGCCGGCTACGATATCACTTACGTCACACTCAAATCCATCAGGGGGAAAGTGTTCAGTGACCATCTTGCTGAATTTCTGTGTGACGAAGTGAAGGGGGAAGACGTACAGTTCCCCGACGACCATTTAATTTGCGCTACAACAGAAGGAAATAAGTGGCAACTTTTTTCACATGGCGCAGCCAATAAGCATGGATATGGCATAGGGATGTTACTTGTTGATCCTAAGGACATGTATACTCCAATTGCTATCCACCTCGAACTTGAAGCCACCAACAACACCGCTGAGTACGAAGCATGCATAGCGGGGCTCGAAGCAGCCCTCGAGAGAAATGTCACAAGTTTAGAAGTATTCGGTGATTCCTTGCTCATCATCAATCAGACATCTAGAAAGTGTAAGATTCAAGACTCGACTCTACAACGGTATGGTCAATATCTCGAGGAGTTGGTTGAACAGTTTCAAGAAATCACCTTCAACTACCTGTCAAGGGACAAGAACCGTTTTGCTGATGCACTAGCCACCATCGCTTCACTGGTCGAAATACCTGAGGGTAAAATGGTGAAGCCCTTCAAAATTTCCCGAAGGAACAGTCCGGCATACTGCATGAGTATCGAGATCAATGAGGTCCAAACAAACTCCCTGTGGTATGCGGATATCATGAATTTCCTCAAGGATGGTACTTATCCCGAGAATAGCAATAAGAAGTCTCAAATGGCATTGCAAAGACTAGCCTCCCGATATGTACTGATTGGGGACCGAGTCTACAAAAGGCACCACGAAGGGATCAATCTCCTATGCGCAAATGAGACCGAAGCTCAAGAAATAATGCATGAGATCCACGAAGGTGAATGTGGGCCCCACATGAACGGGTTTATGTTGACCAAGAAGATACTCCGCATGGGTTATTATTGGAGTACCATGGAAAGGGACTGCATCGAGAAAGTCAAGAGGTGCGCCAAATGCCAATTCCATGCCAATCTACAGCACGCTCCACCCTCACAGCTTTACAATATGACCACGCCTTGGCCTTTCTCTTGTTGGGGCATAGACATCATTGGCAAAGTCTACCCTACTGGAAGCAACGGACAATCTTTCATCCTAGTAGCCGTGGACTATTTTACGAAATGGGTCGAAGCACAGGCTTACCGAGTCCTCAATGCCAAGAAAGTGGCCGAATTCGTAAAAACCCACATCATGTGCCGGTATGGCGTTCCTCATGAGATCATCTCAGACAACGGTTCTCACTTTGAGAAAGAGATGGACGCGCTCCTGGTAGAATACAAGATTACTAAGCACAAGTCATCTCCATACCGCCCTCAAGCAAACGGCGCGGTCGAGGCAGCTAATAAGACAATCGAGACCATTGTGAAGCAAATGGCCTCCACTGGAAGGGATTGGCCCGAAAAGCTACCTCTAGCGTTATGGGGCTACCGCACGTCAATACGGACAGTGACTGGAGAAACTCCTTATGCACTGGTATATGGTTCCGAAGCTGTACTACCAATAGAGCTCGAAGTTCCATCCCTACGGGTCCTCCTCGAGAACCAAGTCAATGAAGTCGATTGGATGCAAAGTCGATATGAATAGCTAGCCCTACTCGACGAGAAAAGGCTAAGGGCAATCGAACGTATGAGGGCCTATCAACAAAGAATGGCTAGGGCTTTCAACAAAAAGGTGAAGCCTCGAAACATCAGTGTTGGAGATTTGGTCCTGAGACAACACCCTCCTAATGCCATGAACCCTCTTGGAAAATGGGGACCCCGATGGATCGGTCCGTATGTAGTCAAGAAGATACTAAGCGGCGGTGCAGTCTGACTCGTGGAATTAGACGGAGATCAGCTGCCGAAGGAAGTCAACCTCGACAAATTGAAGAGATTTTACGTCTAATAAACGAAGACCATAAAAAAAAAAAAGATCGCTAGGTTGAAAACCCGCAAGGGCGGCCTAGGCAAAAATTAGAGCACGTGCAAAAAAGAAGCCCGCTAGATTGAAAACTCGAAAAGGCGGTCTAGGCAAAAAACAGGGTGCACATAAAAAAAAAATGGTCTTCGTTTGTTTGAACTACGGAGACCTTAGCCTCTACACTGGAGGAACGTAGGCAACCTTCGGGTGCGGTCTAAAACATAAACAAATGCCCAAATCATTTCAAATTAACGAGATGCAATTTTTATTCATTTCTTGAACTATTTTTATCATTACAATAGAAATGTTGAGCTATTAAGAGACATTAAAACATTAAATCCTAAACAAGTGGTCTATTCTAAATTGCAATCTCGTGGGGTACTAGGAAAAATCTAATTTTCTCTTGGCCTTTGAAGGACCACCCGAACGACCATCAATCCTACTCTTCTTGGGAGGCCTAGGGACACTGATACAGACCGATATCTTCTGCGCAACAGAGCGCCTCCGAGCATAAAAGTCATCCAAAGGGGTACCGAAAGGGTCGGTCAGAATGTTGTTCACATCAGTCGCAGCTTCCTTGTACCTCAAAGCACTGCTGGGCTCAAAGTCCTTTCCTAGCAACTCAGCCCGAAGAGCATCTACCCAAGTAATGCCACGGTAGATGGTACCAAGCAAGTGATCCAAGTAACTCTCGGGAAGAAAAATGCTACCCCGGTGCAATGGAGCGGAAGCCCAACGGTTACGATCATCTCCCCAAGCCAACTGAAGCTCATTCGAAAAGTCCGGACCCATATAAAAAACTGGACGAAGCCTCCCGTTCCTCGAAAAAGGAATTATCTGCTAACGGCCAAATTGTCTCAGAACCCGTTCTGGTTGGTAAAATGAAGAATCTCTCAACCCGGGTAAAACCACGTACTGAAAACCAGACGTCCACTCCACAAAAGGGCGAAGACCCCAAGGGAACCACTCAACGTCAGCTGTAAGACGAGAAGAAAAAAATCTCCTCCAACCCTCTTCGGTCAAATCTCTAATCAGCAACCGTCGCCTATGAACAGCAAAAGGAGAAAAGTCGCCATCCGACGCATAAAGCCTGAAATGCTCTCGAAGCCATTTGGTCAAAAGCAAGGGGCTTCCTCGTCGCATCTCGCCTGTACGGTGCAACTCGTCCAAACCATGCAAGGTCTCTCCTACAATGAGCGGAATTATGCTAAATCGCTGTCCTTTCGCCTGCAACACGATCTCAGCCAACTGCGTATCTGCAGTACCCAGAGGAGTGACAAGCAAAACCTTGCTGAAAAGGCAGACAGCCATGGCATTTCTCTTTAAGGACTGAACCGCGACACCTTCCGAATGCAAACTGAAAAACATCGGAAGCTTAGTTATGTCAACAACGGTCCTGTGCATCATCTTCTTCACCTCTCCAACAGGGAGATTCAGAAGGTCAGCCCAAGAATCAATAACACCGCGGTGATACTTAGGGACGGCAATCCGACCGGCCAAAGGCATGCCCAAATGACCCCAAAATCATCGACAGTCGGCACCATTTCATTAGCTGAAAAGTTGAAAGCATGGCTATCACAATCCCAGAAGGCTGCAGCAGCCTTCAACAAGTCCCAATCTGGCTTCAATGTTTCCAAAGTAAAAAGAATTCGAAATCCAAAATCTTTGATGGAAGCATTTTTGGGATGGGTCTTGAAAGAATAAACGAATGTCGACAAATCCTTCTCGTAACTCTTGACGACCTCGGCACCAAAACTAAAAAGGTTGGAGGCCATGGGAAAGAAGGTTATAAGCAAAATTGGGCAATAAAATGGTGTTAAAAAATGGCAGAAAAAGGCTGTTGGAATTGAATTATCGACCAGAAGCTGATATTATAGCTGTTGGGGGATCTTTTGGTCAGCAAATATCAGGCCCTGAATTCCGCCTCCCAGAGGCGCGCGCCTCCCGAAACCAGTTTACAAGGCGCGCGCGTCTCGTCTCCAAGAGAGGAAGCGCCCGCGTCCCAGGTAGAAGAAGGCTCCAGAAATAGCCTTTGTCAGTTCAGAACAGCACCCGGGCGTTCCAACACCTTCAACCTGCAGAAAAAGTCAATCCCAGCAACAAGAGAAGCTCAAGCGACGACAACAAACACTCGGTTGGGCACACATTAATTTGGTCCGCCCTTAAGGCATGTCTAAAAACTGAAATAGGATAGAAACACCCATTTAAAGTAGGGTGTCTTTTATTTTCTCAAAAATCAGTTTTCATAATTCATCCCCAGCACAAAGCACTCCGCAGTCAACTGTGCCCGCACCCCATCGAAAGTCAAACAGTCAACATCAAAAGGCGACTCATGATAACAACTTGGTCCGGGGTGAGCCACAGAATCACCGTTTTCTCATCAAGCAAGATCTACACCCATTCAAAGCAAACGGTCCTCCGGGTCTCGCACTTCAGCAAACGGTCCTCCGGGTCCCGCACTTCAGCAAACGGTCCTCTGGGTCCCGCACTTCAGCAAACGGTCCTCTGGGTCCCGTACTTCAGCAAACGGTCCTCCAGGTCCCGCACTTCAGCAAACGGTCTTCTGGGTTCCGTACTTCAGCAGACGGTCCTCTGGGTCCCGCTTCCAGCAAACGGATCTCGCTATCAGCAAACAGGCCCCGCTTCCAGCAAACAGATCTCGCTATCAGCAAACAGGTCCCACCTCCAGCAAACGGATCTCGCTATCAGCAAACAGGTCCCGCCTCCAGCAAACGGATCTCGCTATCAGCAAACAGATCCCGCCTCCCGCAATCGGATCTCGCCATCAGCAAACGGATCCCGCTATTGGCAAAGCCGCTCACACAGGGAGCGCACCCTTATCACTAAAATCTGCTCACACAGGGAGCGCACCTCTATCCCTCGCAATTTCAAATTCCTGCTTTTATCGAGTCTTTTCCTTTTCTTGGTGATGTCCTAGGCGGATGTCTGTCTTTCGTCGGTGCATTTGCGTCGCAACCCACGCCGCTGAGGGGCTCTGTAGACACCCCACCTTGGACCGCTCACCCCGATTGCACACTTGATTTTGTGTTTCTCCCTCTTTTAAGTGTTTTCTGTTAGTTTCTGTTACTTTGGTTAAGTTCCAGACGGACTCCGTTAAGTCCCGGGACTAAACTGAATAACAGTTCTAACTTTCTAGTCCATTCTGTCAAAAATTGCTTCTCAGAGTCGCGCGCCTCCGCCCCTTGAGGCCATACGCGCGCGCCTTCCGCCTCCTAGGTGGGATGCGCGCGCTTCTGGGGTGTGTCAGTTACAGATTCTGCCCAAGAATCTCTCCCTTGCTCATTATACATGATTTTGCCCGGGAAAGATTTCTTGGAGACTCCGTTTGGCTCCAAAACACACACATTTTCAACTATAAAAACCCCTCCAATCCATCATTGGAGGAGGACCTTGGACATCATTACTTTTAGACTTTCTACTCACTTCTTTCTTAGACCTTTTCTTGGGATTTCTTCAACAAAGTGTTCAACCTCTTCTTCAAGGCTTTACAAGAGGTTCTCTTTGAAGGATACTATAGGTAAATGTCTTAAGCATTTCTCTCTTCTTCTTCTTCTTCTTCTTCTTCTTCTTCTTCTTCTTCTTCTTCTTCTTCTTCTTCTTCTTCTTCTTCTTCTTCTTCTTCTTCTTCTTCTTCTCCTTCAATCAAATGTGCAATCACCCAAAACCATTTGGGACATGACACCAATGGTCCTTTCATTACATTGAATTGGCCTAGGAGTCATCTCCCTACATTTTAACTCTAAAACCCCTTTTTTATCATCATTTTAATAGGAAGAACGCATTTATCTTTAAAAGTGAATTATGAACAAACAAGATCGACGTTGCTCGGGCGAAATGGGTGTTTAAGTACTTCCCATTTCGTAACCTAACCCCCGAACCCCTCATACCAAAGAATCTCTGTTTTTGTAAATCAAACTTAGGCTCATAAACATTAGGTTTTCTTACGTTCCTCAAAAACGTGGGTGGCGACTCTAAAACACAATTAGACATCCTAGGGTAATTCACGCGCTCGAGCCAAACCGTGGTCCCCCCGGGGTATCTACACCGAGGCGCGCGCTTCCCATATCAATTTCCAGAATGCCCAGAAAAGTGAATTATGAACAGAAACACAAGTTTAACCCTCAAGCTGTCCCCAGCAGAGTCGCCACTGTAGATACCCCGGGGCGGAGCCCACGGCTTTAGGTTAGAACGCGCGGATTACCCTAGGATGTCTAATTGTGTTTTAGAGTCGCCACCCACGTTTTTGAGGAACGTAAGAAAACCTAATGTTTATGAGCCTAAGTTTGATTTACAAAAACAGAGATTCTTTGGTATGAGGGGTTCGGGGGTTAGGTTACGAAATGGGAAGTACTTAAACACCCATTTCGCCCGAGCAGTGTCGGTCTTGTTTGTTCATAATTCACTTTAATGATAGATGTGTTCTTCCTATTTGAATGATGATAGAAGGGGGTTTTATAGTTTAGAATGTAGGGAGATAACTCCTAAGCTAATTCAATGTAATAAAAGGGCCATTGGTGTCATGTCCCAAATGGTTTTGGGGTGATTGCACATTTGATTGAAGGAGAAGAAGAATTAGAAGAAGAAGAAGAAATAAAGAATAAAGTTAAGACATTTTACCTATAATATCCTTCAAAGAGAACCTCTTGAAAAAGTCTTGAAGAAGAGGTTGAATACTTGGAGAGAATATCTTTTGTAAATTGCCTAGAGCATTGTTTAGAGAAAAGTCTAAGGTCGAAAAGCCCTCCTCCAATAATGGATTGGAGGGGTTTTTATAGTTGAAAATGTGTGTGTTTTAGATCCAAACGGAGTCTCCAAGAAATCTTTCCCGGGCAAAATCATGTATAATGAGCAAGGGAGAGATTCTTGGGCAGAATCTGTTACTAACACACCCCAGAAGCGCGCGCATCCCACCTAGGCGGCGGAAGGCGCGCGCGTCTGGCCTCAAGGGGCGGAGGCGCGTGACTCTGAAAGGTAAATTTTGACAGAATAGACAGGAAAGTTAGAACTGTTATTCAGTTTAGCCCTTGGACTTAACGAAGCCCATCTGGAACTTAACCAAAGTAATAGAAACTAACAGAAAACAATTAAAAGAGGGAGAAACACAAAAATCAAGTGTGCAATCGGGGTGAGCGGTCCAAGGCGGGGTGTCTACACTAGGTCAACCTAGTTTACCCTAGATCAACTCTAGTCACCCTTCGACCCGTTTAGGTCAACCTAGTCTACTCTAGATCAACTCTAGTCAACCTTCGACCCGTCTAGGTCAACCCGCCTAGGTCAACCTAGTCTACCCTAGATCAACTCTAGTCAACCTTCGACCCGTCTAGGTCAACCTAGTCTACCCTAGATCAACTCAAGTCAACCTTCGACCCGTCTTTGACCCATCTAGGTCAACCTGTCTTTGACCCATCTAGGTCCCGTCTTTGACCCGTCTAGGTCAGCCCGTTGTCTTCGACCCTTCTAGGTCAAACTCGTTACCTTGACCCGTCTAGGTCAAACCGTTACCTTGACCCATCTAGGTCAAACCCTCATCTTCGACCCATCTAGGTCAAACCCGTTACCTTGACCCGTCTAGGTCAATCCTTCATCTTGACCCCACCTTTAGTCAAGCTAGCCAATCCTAAATGACCTACCTTTTGGTCTACCTATGTCAAACCTTACCCAGCTTCAAGTAAAAAATCCACCTTACCTAGGGTCCCTCCACCTATACCTAACCAAGGACCTAGTCATCTCCCCTTACTTTTAGACCTCTACGGTCATCTTCTAATTCTTATGGTTTTCAAAATCACTGACCTCTTCGGTCACTATCTCACTTGTTTTACTAAACCCAAACTATGGTGACCTGAGCCTTTTATTGTGTGGAATCTCTCCTGCATAGTAAGGGGAACGTAGGCAGCTCCAGCTCGGTCAAAACTTTTAGTCTTTTTATTCAAAGAACATTTCAAAAATACGGAGATCGAGTCTCTTCATAAAAAAAAATGATTTTATAACGATGCCTTGTCATCAATTATGAGTATAATTTAATTCAAAGACTTAACTTCTCCACAACCACTACAGAATCCCGCATCATGTATGCCGAAGGGATCAACACAGTCACAACCGAAGTTACCACCCAAGCTCTCGAGACAACTCTCTACCCCAACACCGTTCTCAATGAACAATCATCCCACTTCAACGCCATTCTCAACGAGCAAGCTGTCCATCTTAACACCGCTCTTAACAAGCAAGCGACCCACTATGAAACTATCCTCAACAAGCAAGCGGCCCACTATGAGACTATCTTCAAGGAGCAATCAACCCTCTCCCTAACTCTTCTCGATGAATAAGAATCCTTCTTTGAGACTTTTCTCCTCAAACGAACAGACCGCTTCCATACGCTCCTCAAATGTATGGGCTACCACCACAGACTCTCCCCTTTGGGATTCCTCCTATGACTACCCATCAGCAAGGAATACCGGTGCCTAGACCACCCTTCAAGATGGTTTGTGACAAGAAGGATGAGCGTGAGTTTAATGATTTGGGTATACCATTAGACAAATGCTTCGAAAGTCTAGTTCAAGCCGTCAAGTTGTCTCCCCTACTCAACTACAAACCAATCATTGCAAGACAAGACTTGGATCCCTCCAAATACTGCAAGTATCACCAATACGTCGGACATGACACCGAGAATTGTCTCCAATTGAAAAGGAAGATCAAAAGCCTCATTGATAGTGGAGCCATCACCCGCAAGAGGAATGCATGGGCATGAGCAAAGTTCGAGCAAGCAAGAGTCTGCACCGGGGCTACCTCCTTAAAAAAAAAGTCTTTCAGTCTTCGTAGGTTCTAGAGAGTCTGTCCACCTTAGACATTAATCTTTTATTTTTACTAGCAAAAGGTCCATTTCGGACCCTAGTTAGATTGTTAAAGTCCACCTCGGACTAGTCAATTTGAGTCCTTAATAAAAGAATCTATATTTCTTTTCTCTCTAGACTTGAGACATAATCTTGTATACATACATCAATTCCATGAAAATTGTATTAATATCAATTGACAATTGATTGCTATATTTTTGTATGATGAATTAATCATGAATATACTCATTAATGAAGACTCATTAAAAGGTAAATTGACCCACAAACCATCATACATGATTTAACATACAAATAATCTCAAAATAATAAACGCTTTGATCAATCGAATCGTTTTCTCGTTTCTATATACCCTCTATACCTACCATCATGCGTGTACACCCACTGTGTACACCCTCCATATAAATACCGCCCTCCATATAAATATCCCTCGTGTACACCCACTGTGTGCACCCTCCATATAAATACCCCTCGTGTACACCCACTATGTGCACCCTCCATATAAATACCCCTCGTGTACACTCAGTGTATGCACCCTCTATATATCCCCCTCGTGTATACCCACTGTGTGCACCCACTAAGTACTCCCCATATACACTTCCATTCTTCCCATGAAGAAGACGATGACTGCAGAGTTGGTCACCTTCGAAGAAGCGCCCGCACAATCATAAAGGCTGTTCGTTCCCGACATGACGATGCACTGGGGCTGTTTGTCCTCCTCGACGATGTCAACAAAATGAAAGGGGCTATTCAAAACCCCTCCACGAGTTCTACCTCCTAAAAGCGAAAAGCGAACTAGGGGCTTATCTTGCCCAAGCATTTCATATGTATATATATATAAAAAACAACTTGCTAGGTCGAAACCCACAACGGGCGGCGTAGGCAAAAATTAGAGCAACCGCACAAAAAAGGAGCCCGCTAGGTTGAAATCCCGCAAGGGCAGCCTAGGCAAAAAAAGGGTGTGCACTAAGAAATAAATCAAAAACAAAGAAAAATAGAAGGGGCTATCATCATAGAAAAGTAAAAGTCACCTTTTTCTTTCATTTCTTATTTTCTATTTTTCTTACTTTTCAAAGGAGTTCAACTCAACTCGACGGCAGCAGTCCGAAGAAGCAGCTACTAACGAAGCGGTCCAAAGCAACTACAGA
The DNA here is from genome assembly GCA_026119855.1 of Campanula takesimana. Classification (NCBI taxonomy): domain Eukaryota; kingdom Viridiplantae; phylum Streptophyta; class Magnoliopsida; order Asterales; family Campanulaceae; genus Campanula; species Campanula takesimana. Next base: position 313,895 of record JAOWBW010000589.1, read on the forward strand.
CGACAGTAGCAGACCACCACTCAAACCCGGTATCATCATTAAACCGGATCATCCTCGAACTACGCGGACCTGAGCCTTTCACACCGAGAGGAATGTAGGCAACCTCCTGGTCCGGTCCACAATATATATACCCACTTCGAGCCAACTTTCATCCTTTTCTCTCTTCCCCATACACCATAATTTCTATTTTGTTTCTCGGTTAATCAAGGAGTTTATTATTTCGAGACTACTTGTCTAAAACATAATCATAAGATACATAACTAATCAACGAGGACCATTCTCGAGCAATCAAAAGACAATTCTGAATAAAACAATTTTCAAATATCTCGACAAGTCTTCTGTTCTACAATCTAGGAAAGAGCTAAACACTTACATTCTGTCAAGAAGGGGCTTCCTTACTTTTGTACATATATAAACTCACGTTATCAAAAGTCTAAATGTGAGAACTCCTTCTCTCATTCTCTCTCTCTCTCTCTCTCTCTCTTCTCTTACCATAACAAAAGTGTAACGCCCGTCCTAATTCCTGTTAAATTCTTGACTTGCATATGTATATGCTATTTTAATTGAGTTAATTATTTAACTAATTCAGCAAGTTTAGGTCTTAATTGTTCAAGTTGAAACATTAGGGTCATTTGTGAAAAATTAAAGTTCAGGGGCTTAATTGCTCAAAATCAAACTTGAGGGGCCTAGTTGTCATTTCTTGAAACTTCATAAGGATAAAACTTGGGATTGTCAGGAGAATATTCTCCACTTTCCCAATTTTTCTCTTGCTCTGTGTTAACGTACTGTGGGTTAGGGTTTACCCTATTCTCGACTCCTCTTGCTTAATTACTCCTCTGTTCGAGATTCTGATCCCGTATAAATATTCGTGGCGCTGAATAGAGCATTTCCTGCCGAACAGAAATTAGTTTGGTTGAAATTAATTCTGGAGTAGGTAAGTCACTAGCTCCCCCTTGCTTGTAATAACATGCCTGTATGTTATTCTTGATACTTGTACTTGTTAAATTCGTGATTGGGATGAATTTTGTGATACTTGTAAATTAGGGACGAAGGGAGTATCTTTATACTATGTACAGAGAAGAGAACAAAATTGAAAGAAATGTTCTAAGCTTGTTAAATGCCCTCCTGAGTGTTATTGAAATGTTAGTAATTATACTTATACTTTTGGGACGGTGAAATATTTAAATGGAATAAAGGAAAATTATTCTATTATTTGTGGGACGGTAAAAGAAATGAAATGAACTTGAAATAGTGTCCTGAGTATGATACTTCACTTCTAGGTACTCTTGGTATTGTTATTATGTTAGTAAAAGTATACTCATACGCTTGGGACGGACAATTGTAAGCCTGGGAAAGAAATGAGTGTTTGCTGAAATTTGCACCAGGCGCCCGCCTGCGTGACCACTGAGCGCCCGCCCGCTCCTATGGGCGACCGACCAGATGAGCCTTGCGCGCCCGCCCATCTTGCCAGGGTTTTGGGTTCCAAAAATGCTAGAGCAGGCGCCCGCCCGGGTAAGAGTGAGCGCCCGCCTGGTCCCCTGTTTTAACAAAAAGTGTTTTAAATCTCAAATGAAATGAAACCTTACCCCTCCTAAGGCATAGAGCCTTAGTTAAGATGTCCTAGAAAGTTTATATGTACCTTTTGGGGCATTAGAACTTGGTCTTGAACATGAGTACTCATAGAATTAAAATGAGAACTTGAGCCTAAGAGTAAGAACTCTTTTAATTGTCTTGAAAGTGCTATGAACAAGCACTAATGTGTTATATGTGTCTTGAATCCAATGTTTATGCACCTTAGGGGAATTAGAACAATATCTTAAGCTTGAACATCCTAAGAATAGGATTAAGAATTTGTAAGTATGAGATGTATAACTCATCTACTTAGCTTGAACTTGAAGTATAAGACAATTAAATCTTGTACATGATTTGAATATCCAAAGATTGGAATAAAAACTTGAGTATAAGATAATTAATTCTTATACATGTCTTGAACATCCATAGAATTGGATTGAGAACTTGAATGTAAGATGATAAAATCTTGTACATGACTTGAAACCAATACATGTGTATGGTAATGAACTTGAAAGTGCTATGAACAAGCACTAACTTGTTAGAACTATCCTTGGTGTGTATGTGCAAATCTTGCATATAGCTACTTGATAGAATGTGGCTTCTTGACTACTTGATATATGGTATGAATAACCAAAGAGTTGGAATATGGAACTAGATAGAGAATGATCAACTCTAAGACATACTTGAATCTAATACGTGTGTACTGAAAGTGCTATGAACAAGCACTAATGTGCTACTACTTGGTTTTAGTCGTGCATATACTCAATGAAGTATATAAAGTATAAAGAAGATATCTTGTTCTTGAGATGAGTTCCTAAAGAAAGAGGGACTAGTGTAATATGAAGATAATTCATAAAACAATGCTTATAGAACACAATATGTGTTGGAAAATGTATTCGATTATTAACGATACATATACGCGAGGTATGATTATGACTAGGTATAATACGACCTATTCGACTACGTGCTTAGAGTATAAGATGTTGGGCTCTACTTGAAAGTAAGGGTATCGTGATAGGCACATTAATGTGTTAAAGATTATACGAATATGTACATGCAAATATGGCATATGACAAAGTGACATAGAATGAGGTACCCTACTACTTGTTTGGGGTCTGTTACTAATAGACTCTAACTTGGATTGATTGTGTTACGTGGACACATTACGTGCCATTGTTATATTGATTTGTATTCGCAAATATTGCATACGTGTACTGGTATTTGGTGAGCACATGATTACATGGTTCATGAAGTACTAGTCCACTACTTTTGGACTTAGTTATATTCTCGTTAGTTTTAGTGAGCACATAATTATATAGTTCATGAAGGACTGGTCCACTACTTTTGGATTAGTTCTACTCTTGTAATTCAAGTAAATACCTACTTGTACATTCTTGTGTGAGTCCATCTGGTTCTCTTTGCTTGTTCGGAGATATATAGGTTCACGCTTATCGTGAGGCTGAGGCTAAGTGATAATCGGGGATCTATGTATCTGCGCTTGACCCCTTACTACAGGCCATAGTAAGGGCATAGCTTCTTTTATTAGAGCAATACGACTGATAAAAGTGAATGCTAAACTCGTGAACACCTCGTGAATCTTGTTCTTGTGAGTGACACCGGTTACCGGGTATTCTTGTGTACTGCACAGCAGCAACTTGATTGATCGTGATTTGTCAACTGCAATAAGCAACGACAACAATGGTTTACTTGGGAGGAATAAGGTTGGAATATCCTTTGTAACATGATAGTTTAGCCTTATGTGCTACTGGATGAGTTGGCTTAGCCTCTCATATACTTGTTACTTGATGACATCTTGAGCATGATTACTTGATAATCTTCTTGATTTGCATGATTACATGATAACATGCTATGTACTTGTATCTAGTAACTTACTGAGATTTATCTCACCCCGTTCCTTGTTTATTTGTTCCCCCCCCCAGGAAAGCAAGTGGTAATACGTTGTGAGGCTCGACTTAGCAGGGGCCTACTTGGAAGGTTTTTCTTGTTGGAGATTTTTATCCTTTCTAGTTTTTGGTGAGGACGATTTTGTATCAGTTGTTTAGACTCAGTATCTTGGGTAGACTTGTATAGTACTTGTATATAACTACATTTGGTTTAAATTTCTTGGTATAGAACTTGTGGTGAGCTATCTTAGCTCGTTTCTCTTGAGTATATATGATACCAGTTGATTTATTCAGGTGCCATTCCTGTTTTTCCGCTTCTTGTTAGTTACGCGCACCAGGTTCGAGGTTCCATTATAGAACCCCGAAACTTGGGGGCGTGTCAGTTGGTATCAGAGCTATGGTTTAGCTCTAAGCCTGGATAGGGTCTATGGCCTAGCTTGGGTTAGTCTTGGGTGTGCTACCGACAACGAGTGCTTTGTTACTTGTTGTTATACCAGGCATATGACTGGTGTTGATAGTGTTGATCCCAATTGGAATAAGATGGTTTGAGAATCGAGAGCGCGAGTCTTTAAAGACTTAGGCGTATCTATCTTGTGCAGTGGACATTGTTTCGTGCTATATATGCATGCTTGTCCTCATTTCTTGATTTACGTGAAAGTGTATTCTCTAGTAAGAAACTACATGATTGATATCGTTATTTATAAGAGCTTGATAGAAATGTGGGTGATAACACCCTATACGTTATATGTTAACTTGGTCATGTTACCTATATGGGACATTGATGTGATACGTGTTATGGCTTGGCTTTTACGTGTTATGATTTGGCTTTCTATATGTTATGCCATTCTTGTTTGCCATAATAGATGGTGAATATTTTTATGCTAGTATGCTTGAATATTTATAGGAGCATGATATAATTATGTATAATATTCATGTTCTGCATTGAAAGCTCGAAAATAATTATCAAGGTTGTGCTGAATATTTAGCATATGTGGTTGATGGAAGAATGTCTACACCAAAATTGAAGGATGTATCCATTCTTTGTGAGATCTCAGATATAATTTCTACTGAGTAGTACATGATACATGATGAGAACCTTGAGTTATCTTGAGTTGCTACAGTACAAATATAGTGCTGATATCCAAATCAATGTTCATGACATCGGTTGAGTAAACGAGTTGAAGATTCAACTTGAGGAATTTCTTGATAGAAGATTCACCCAGCTTAGTATATTTGCGTGGGGTGCATCTGTATTGATTGGCATGAAGAGATATGGCACTTTGCGATTTCATATTGAATGCAAAGAATTCAACCAGGTGACTATAATGAACCAGTACTTGTTATCGGGTATGGATGAATTATTTGATCCCTGAAGCTAATCAGTGGTCTATTCAGTATTTGATTGATAAGTGGCTACTATTAGTTGGAAAGTCAACTATGAGGATATATTGAAAACATCTTCTCATATCAGGTATGCTCATTATGAATTCGTGATTATGATATTTCGATTGATATGTGATCTAGCAATATTGATGGATTTGATGAATGATATCTTCAAACCATAATTTGTTTTCTTTGCGATGAATTGATTAATGACCTGTTGGTGTATACAAAGTCGCAGACTGAGAATTGATTGTATTGAAATTTCTTGAGAGAAACAATTGTTACCAAAAGCTAGCAAGAGATAGAGGATCTATTATCTTGAAGTGGGTTTACTTCAGGCATCTTTATTGACATGTACAAGTGGAAATAACTGAGGTACGATTATTCTTGAGATTTTCTTGATCTTGTTAGAGATTTATTAATGAATTTCGAAGGTAGCTCTATCATAAACTATTTGACACAGAAAGCTACACTTTCTGAAATATTGAAATGATGGATGACCACAACTTCAGTATTTGACCTTGCCTAGTGGATTCGACTAATATGATGGTTATTTGGAGGATATGACCATTGTTACTATTTTCTCGTATATATGTCAAGTTTCACCGATATAGTGGATATGATAAATTCATTATGCATAGTGAAGCTCGAACAAGAGATAAAACGTGTGTTAATTCAAAATGGTAACGTACTTGTATATGCTTTGAGGAGATTGAATTTTTATGAATAGAATAATTCTACTCATGACTTGAAATTGATTGTGATCCTACGGCTATTGTATTAGCGGATTCATTGAACATAATGACTTGCATTTCATGATTGATGGTACTGAATGGGAGAAAATTTCTGAGCATTTAACTAAATCCTTGAATTGTGATTATTTGAAAGCAGAATATCGGAGATCGTTTTATTTGTTATAATCCTTCGAGATTTGTGAATATATGAATATATTGCGATGAATTTCGTGGAAGGATTATCATTTAATAGATAAGTCCCGATGATATTGGTTATAGTGGATTGATTAATCAAATCTACTTGACTTTATGTGTTGTGATGTTAGGATCGATACATCTTGATTACATGGGATACCTGTGGATATAATATATGACAGGGATTCTTGTTCTACATCTTGTTCTACACCTTGTTTTACATCTTGATTATGATAATTTTTCTGAGCACTCTGGATATTTAACCGAGGTTGCTTCTTGATCATATGTTGCGAGCATGTGAAGTGGATTTCCTTGTGGCTATTGTATGAGCTTGCTATTTAGTGGAAATTCCATCACACGAATTACTTAGTATATGGGTAATTGCTTGTATGGATACTTGATTCTAAAGAAAATGTCTTGATCACGAATACTTCTTGTGAAAGTTTCATGGGAAAGTCACGGTATCGAGAAGGTTATGTGAGAATAATACTCGCAGGTAATTGATAATATGGTGTGGTATAACATATTCTTGCTACTCTTGAGTTCTATTTATTGATTATATGTGTTATAATTCCGATCAGTAAAATTCGAGGACGAATTTTCTTTAAGGAGGGGAGGATGTAACGCCCGTCCTAATTCCTGTTAAATTCTTGACTTGCGTATGTATATGCTATTTTAATTGAGTTAATTATTTAACTAATTGAGCAAGTTTAGGTCCTAATTGTTCAAGTTGAAACATTAGGGTCATTTATGAAAAATTAAAGTTCAGGGGCTTAATTGCTCAAAATGAAACTTGAGGGGCCTAGTTGTCATTTCTTGAAACTTCATAAGGATAAAACTTGGGATTGTCAGGAGAATGTTCTCCACTTTCCCAATTTTTCTCTTGCTCTGTGTTAACGTACTGTGGGTTAGGGTTTACCCTATTCTCGACTCCTCTTGCTTAATTACTCCTCTGTTCGAGATTCCGATCCCGTATAAATATTCGTGGCGCTGAATAGAGCATTTCCTGCCGAACAGAAATTAGTTTGGTTGAAATTAATTCCGGAGTAGGTAAGTCACTAGCTCCCCCTTGCTTGTAATAACATGCCTATATGTTATTCTTGATACTTGTACTTGTTAAATTCGTGATTGGGATGAATTTTGTGATACGTGTAAATTAGGGACGAAGGGAGTATCTTTATACTATGTACAGAGAAGAGAACAAAATTGAAAGAAATGTTCTAAGCTTGTTAAATGCCCTCCTGAGTGTTATTGAAATGTTAGTAATTATACTTATACTTTTGGGACGGTGAAATATTTAAATGGAATAAAGAAAAGTTATTCTATTATTTGTGGGACGGTAAAAGAAATGAAATGAACTTGAAATAGTGTCCTGAGTATGATACTTCACTCCTAGGTACTCTTGGTATTGTTATTATGTTAGTAAAAGTATACTCCTACGCTTGGGACGGACAATTGTAAGCCTGGGAAAGAAATGAGTGTTTGCTGAAATTTGCACCAGGCGCCCGCCTGCGTGACCACCGAGCGCCCGCCCGGTCCTATGGGCGACCGACCAGATGAGCCTTGCGCGCCCGCCCATCTTGCCAGGGTTTTGGGTTCCAAAAATGCTAGAGCAGGCGCCCGCCCGGGTAAGAGTGAGCACCCGCCCGGTCCCCTGTTTTAACAAAAAGTGTTTTAAATCCCAAATGAAATGAAACCTTACCCCTCCTAAGGCATAGAGCCTTAGTATAAGATGTCCTAGCAAGTGTATATGTACCTTTTGGGGCTTTAGAACTTGGTCTTGAACATGAGTACTCATGAAATTAAAATGAGAACTTGAGCCTAAGAGTAAGAACTCTTTTAATTGTCTTGAAAGTGCTATGAACAAGCACTAATGTGTTATATGTGTCTTGAATCCAATGTTTATGCACCTTAGGGGCATTAGAAAAATGTCTTGAGCTTGAAATCCTAAGAATAGGATTAAGAATTTGTAAGTATGAGATGTATAACTCATCTACTTAGCTTAAACTTGAAGTATAAGACAATTAAATCTTGTACATGACTTGAATATCCAAAGATTGGAATAATAACTTGAGTATAAGATAATTAATTCTTGTACATGTCTTGAACATCCAAAGAATTGGATTGAGAACTTGAATGTAAGATTATAAAATCTTGTACATGACTTGAAACCAATACATGTGTATGGTAATGAACTTGAAAGTTCTATGAACAAGCATTAACGTGTTAGAACTATCCTTGATGTGTATGTGCAAATCTTACATATAGCTACTTGATAGAATGTGGCTTCTTGACTACTTGATATATGGTATGAATAACCAAAGAGTTGGAATATGGAACTAGATAGAGAATGATCAACTCTAAGACATACTTGAATCTAATACGTGTGTACTGAAAGTGCTATGAACAAGCACTAATGTGCTAGTACTTGGTTTTAGTCGTGCATATACTCAATGAAGTATATAAAGTATAAAGAAGATATCTTGTTCTTGAGATGAGTTCCTAAAGAAAGAGGGACTAGTGTAATATGAAGATAATTCATAAAACAATGATTATAGAACACAAAATGTATTGGAAAATGTATTTGATTATTAACGATACATATACGCGAAGTATGATTATGACTAGGTACAATAAGACCTATTCGACTACGTGCTTAGAGTCTGAGATGTTGGGCTCTACTTGAAAGTAAGGGTATCGTGATAGACACATTAATGTGTTAAAGATTAAATGAATTATGTACATGCAAATATGGCATATGAAAAAGTGACATAGAATGAGGTACCCTACTACTTGTTTGGGGTCTGTTACTAATAGACTCTAACTTGGATTGATTGTGTTACGTGGACACATTACGTGCCATTGTTATATTGATTTGTATTCTCAAATATTGCATACGTGTACTGGTATTTGGTGAGCACATGATTACATGGTTCATGAAGGACTGGTCCACTACTTTTGGACTTAGTTCTATTCTCGTTAGTTTTGGTGAGCACATAATTATATGGTTCATGAAGGACTGGTCGACTACTTTTGGATTAGTTCTACTCTCGTAGTTCAAGTAAATACCTACTTGTACATTCTTGTGTGAGTCTAGCTGGTTCTTCTTGCTTGTTCAGAGATATATAGGTTCACGCTTATCGTGAGGCTGGGGCTAAGTGATAATCGGGGATCTATGTATCTGCGCTTGACCCCTTTCTATAGGACATAGTAAGGACATAGCTTCCTTTATTAGAGCAATATGCCTGATAAAAGTGAATGCTGAACTCGTGAACATCTCGTGAATCTTGTTCTTGTGAATGACACCGGTTACCGGGTATTCTTGTGTACTGCACAGCAGCAACTTGATTGATCGTGATTTGTCAACTGCAATAAGCAACGACAACAATGGTTTACTTGGGAGGAATAAGGTTGGAATATCCTTTGTAACGTGATAGTTTAGCCTTATGTGCTACTTGATGAGTTGGCTTAGCCTCTCATATACTTGTTACTTGATGACATCTTGAGCATGATTACTTGATAATCTTCTTGATTTGCATGATTACATGATAACACGCTATGTACTTGTATCTAGTAACTTACTGAGATTTATCTCACCCCGTTCCTTGTTATTTGCTCCCCCCCCAGGAAAGCAAGTGGTAATACGTTGTGAGGCTCGACTTAGCAGGGGCCTACTTGGCAGGTTGTTCTTGTTGGGGATTTTTATCCTTTCCAGTTTTTGGTGAGAACGATTTTGTATCAGTTGTTTAGACTCAGTATCTTGGGTAGACTTGTATAGTACTTGTATATAACCACATTTGGTTTAAATTTCTTGGTATAGAACTTGTGGTGAGCTATATATGATACCAGTTGATTTATTCAGGTGTCATTCCCGTTTTTCCGCTTCTTGTTAGTTACGCGCACCAGGTTCGAGGTGCCATTATAGAACCCCGGGACTTAGGGGCATGTCAAAAAGGCTCCTGCAAGTCGTCCATACAATTATGTATTTTTATTTATTTTGAGTCTACTAAAATAAAAAAAAACAAAAAAAATGAATAAAAAAGAGATGACGCTAAATGAATTTACCCACCTAGATTGAAAACCCGCAAGGGCGGTCTAGAGAAAAAACAGGGTGCGTCTAAAGGAGGTAGGATCCCCCACCTTATGCCCTCACCAAACTGGGGCTGCCCCAACGGAACTGGACTGACTGCCGATACTCCAACAAGATCACTCTCCACGAAAGGTCATTTCCTCATCAAAGTTCGACATGGTTAACCTCTCTCAAGTACCCCCCCCCCATTCAAGCTGGGGCTTCTCCAAACCAAGTTAAGTCAAATTCCTGGCTACTCAGAAATCACCGGCAACCCGACGAAATCATACTCACCCGAAGGACTACCCTAATCAACAAACCCAACGAAGGACAAGTACTTGAATTAATTAGGATGTAATTAATCATAAAGCCTCTTTATAAAGTCGTTACATTTTCAAAAGTATTTTCTATCACAACACGTTGTTTATAAACCCGCACACTCGGTCTCCACTAATTTACAAAATAACGTCTTTTGTCTCATCTTTCGGATGTTCTAACCGACTCGGTCCTACACCATTTACCCTACAACTTAGGACACCCTTGGGTCCCGCATCTCGTTTCCTATAGGCCAAAAGCCCTAAATCTCCTTTAGGCAGCAGTTTCTGAACCCAACTAGGGTGCCCTCCATACCCTTAGGTCCTGCGCTTTAAGACTGCATACATACTATCTACGTGCTACTTGCTACTCTACGTGCTACTTGCTATTCACATGCTACTTGCTGCTCTACATGCTACTTTTTACTGTACATATTACATGCAGACAAATGATAGAAATGTATATACAGTCATCCATAAATATATGCTATGCTACTGTCTGTGCTCTACGCTAACAAAATGCAGAAACTAATAAGCCGACCCACTAGCATCACCTCGAGTCCTCTTCTGAGGATATCCGCCCAGAGCACCATCGTCATCACTGAAAGGAGGAGAACCACTGCATTGTGCCACCTTGCGAAGAGTCTTCGCCAATCTTCGGTGCAGCCTCTGAATCACCTCACGTAGGCTGGCCTCACGGCATGTCATAGTCTCATAAGTCCGAGGGGTCACCTAAATAAAAGGCAGCATAAGCATGTCAAAACAAGTCCAAACGAGAGGATGACTAAAGACAGAAGTGGGATGAATAAAAGAAAGGGTAAACAACATACACTGACATGACCCGCCGGGATCTGAAACTCAGAGTTATCTCACTCTCCTCAATGTGCACCCACTGAGGGTTATCATCACCATCTACATGATCATACAGAGGGACTCCAAAAACCCTGTCAAAGGAAGGACCTGTTGGGCCCGGTGCCACTGACTCAACATGCCTCTGCCCCATCTCCGCAGTCTCTCCTCTATCACAGCACGTAAGCCCCAAAGACGCGTCCCAACAAAGTCATCATACGAGGCTCCCTCTACAATAAACTGTCTAGCATCAAGGCTCTCGGTCAATCTAACCCTGTCATGTAGAGACACTAGATCAGTCATGAACCACAGAGGATTCGCCAGACTAAGAAGACACTTCCTGCCCCACACTAGGGACATACCCTATCACTTAAGTAAAGGGCATCTCCGCCATATCCAGTCAACAACCTCCACTGGCCCATCGCCTCAAGCACAACTGTGATCTACAACTCCGATCTAGGGAACGGTATAACTCTGCCAAGCCTGTAGCTCCCACACACAAGTCGGCCCACTGCATCCAAGTCCACCAGACATCCAAGTAGTGGAATCATCGCCGTCGTGCCGGCATTAGCAAGAATGGTCTGTGACAACTCATACCAAGTAAATGCTTGGACAGTCACCTCTACATCACCGCCTCCGACCTCGAGATCCACCAACATCGCCTCGTACCGCCTCTTAAGGCCACCTAGACGTATGTTGTACCCGCTCTTGATATCGGCACAATCGAATCCGATCAAACTCCGAAGTGTATATGCACTCCCAACGGCAAGGAGGATATCATCACTCCACGCTGAACAACCTGTGGACCACAACCCAGTAAGAGCCGTGAAGTCCAATGTAATCATCATACCCGCTCCCCAACTAAAGTGGAAGGTATGGAAGGTATCCCACCAAAGCTCCTGCATTGCCATGACCAAATCTGTACTCTTGGTCAAATCTCCCTGGCAAGACAAACTCTCGAAGAATAAACCCAAGCCGGTGGCCCGCACCCTGCTCTGAACAGTCCGCACCCTGCTCTGAACAGTCTCTGACATCTCCTCTCCCACAAGCTATACACAACGCTACACGAGCCCCTCAACTTCAAAGGGGGCAATACAACCTACAATCATAAACAGGTATACACAGCAAAGGTATGTGATTAACCTAGCAGTTCAATTTCATAAACATGTGTAAATATAAATTGTTGCATTAGGAGAATCCCCAAAATTCTTAACAAATACCATAAACAACTCACACTCAAAACCCTAGTCTACCTAGGACAAGACAAGACAACTCAAATCCAAATAGATTCAAGTTTACAATAACAAAACGAGCAAAATACAACTCCGTACAAAATAAGCTTTCTCAACGAAATATTCATTACATCCCTATACTCTAGCAAAAGTCAAACAACACAAAAGGCACAACATTTTCGGACCAAAACTTACTTAACACATAAATTGCATTTTTCAACAAATCCACCAAAATCAATATATTATACATACTACAAATAACTCAATCAACTTGGGTCGAAATCTACAAGTTTCATGAAAACCCCAATTTAAGGTCATTAAACCCTAAGTTCAAAATTACAACCAAAACCCCATATCTTGGGTAACTTGCAACAAAACACCTCTACTCTACATTACTCAAATCTAACCCCCAAACCTTGGCTTATTTACAATCAAAATCTTTACAGTCAACATAAAATCTACTTAAACCCCAAACTCTGGCTAATTAACAACCAAACCCCATAACTTTGGGTAAATTGCAATTAAACCTCTCATTCAAAACAGCTTACAACTAAGTCCCTTGTATTCAACATTTAATTCAACTGAACCTGAACTTTGGGTAAATTGCGATCAAGCCCCCCATCCAAAATAACTTACAATTAGGTCCCTCACTACAAAAGATTTAAAATCAAAACCCTCCACGGTTAACATTAACATACTCGAACCCAAACTTCAGGTAATTAACAATCAAACCCTCCATCCAAAATAACTTACAATCAAGTCCCTAAATTAAATAATTTGCAAACAAATCCCTTGTGTTTAACGTTAACATATTCAAACCCCCGACCTTGGGTAATTTACAATCAAAACTCTTACAAATCAACAAGAATTAACTTTAACCCCAAACTTGGGTCATTTATAATCCAAATCTATACGATCAAAGAAAAAATCATATTAAACCCCCAAACCTTGGGTAATTCACAATCAAAATCTTTACAGTTAAAGTAAAATGTAAATAAACCCCGAGTTTGGGTAATCTACAAATTAAAATTCTTTGCAATCTACATAAGAATTATTTAAACCCTAAATTATGGGTAAATCACAACTAAGTCTCTGCATTCAAGACTAATGCACCAAAAACCCCATACTTTAGGAAATTCATAAACATTAAACACCGTTCAATACTAAGCAATAGGTATTTTACATCTATAAATCTCTCAAACTCTACACACTCTGACCCCTCAAACTGGCGATCACTCACAAATGCTTTCCTCCGAGTTACACAAATGATCATATCATGCTAAGAAAACTCTAAATGTGTTACATTCATACACTCGCATTACAAAGAACCACGATCTCTAGGACTCGTCCTTAGTTCGTTCCTTTGGCCCGGAAGGCCACCATAAGCTCCAAATTTAACGAACTCCGGTTCGGAAGACCACTATAAATTACCAATCAATTGATTTTCCCCAGCGAGAGCCAATTAATGAAGGTTAAGGAACGGCTATAAATCCTAGTGCAGGTTAAGGAACCACTATAAATCCTAATGCAGGTTAAGGAACCGCTATAAATCCTAATTAATAACCAAGATCGATCCCGAGATACGTGCATCCCGATAGAATAGAAATACTTATTGGCGTAACCCGTACGAGCTCGAGGAACTTGTGTCCCATTATACCGTATATGTTACCGTTTACCGAATTCTGCGATCCTGAGAACTATACCTCTGTAGACACCGTAGTTTGTCAAGAAATTATGTGATTCACGCACGACGTAAGATGGCTTCTTCAATACCGTGTGTCTCATGTGTTGGCGTAATCCCTACGAGTTCGAGGCACTTGCGTCCCGATGTACCGTCTGTGTTACCGGTTACCGAATTCTATGATCCTGAGGACTATACCTCTGTAGGCACCATAGTTCGAGAAATTATGTGATTCGCATGCGACTTAAGATGTCTTCTTCAAAACCGTGTGTTTCATATTTTGGCATAAGTGGCTGGTACCTCAGTTACTATTTTCAGTGTCTTCGGACACGTTTTGTTACTTTCGCATAAGTTATTGGCGTCTCTGGACATAGTGTCAGTTGATGTTGCTGGTGTCTTCAGACATAAATATTGATGATTTATGATTATGCACGCTCTATAGGAAGTTAGAATCCATCCCTAATTATGTCCTCGATTTTTAAAACTTCTTGTCGTACAGTTCGTATGGCCTTACCTTTCCCCAGTAGAGTTCGGAAAACGACTCTATTGCTTCACGAAGTGCTCGGTCTTCATACAGGATAGTGTCCGTAGGATTGTTATCCCCAGCAGGAGGCTGATGTCTCGTTTCTTTTTCGGTTTTTTTCTTCTTACCTTTCCCCAGTAGAGTTCGAATAATGACTCTATTGCTTCACGAAGTTCTCGGTCTTCATGCAGGATAGTGTCCGTAGGATTTTTATCCCCAGCAGGAGGCTGATGTCTCGTTTCTTTTTCGTTTTCTTTCTTTTTACCTTCTTCCCTAGTAGAGTTCGGACAATGACTCTATTGCTTCATGAAGTGCTCGGTCTTTATATAGGATAGTATCCATAGGATTGTTATCCCCAGCAGGAGTCTGATGTCTCGTTTCTTTTTTCTTTTTCCCAGTAGGGTCCGAACAATGACTTTATTGCTTGATGAATGTTTGTCTATCCCCAGCGAAAGACGATGTCTTGTTTCTTTCTCCCCTAGTGCTTGAACTACGACCGGCTTGATTCCTTTTGGATACGTAGGTATCCTGACAAAGGTTCAGCTGTTTGACCAGCCTGGTCACATTTTACCTCTCTTCCCCCAATTTGGAACTCGTGCTTTAGATCGGTTCCTTTCTTAATCGACGACCCTCCATGCCTTGTAAACAACGTCGCCGAGAGGCTACTGTTTGTACCCGATCTGAAGATTTAGGACTTGCTAGACCTTTAGATATCTCTAAGGACCTTTTAGGTAATAAAAAAAACCTGACAGGGACCTATCCAACACCTTTCCAGAGTTTTAGATTGACGAAATCAGTTATAGGTCGAATTCTATCAGGATATTGACCTAATCCCGAGAACAAAGTAATGAGATTTCACTGAGATCTAAATAACCACGTGATCCGACAACACTGGCCACGTGGCCAGTATTGGAGTTTGTCGCGCGGCCACTCCTTCCAACCCTAGATCTCTATAAATAGGTGCCTCCAACTCCAGAAATCGATAACCAATTCATTCTACGAGTTCTACAGTCAAAACTGACTTCGAAACTCTTAGTTTAAGACTTTTCGGCACCCTCGAAGCCTCTTCAAATCTTCAAGAAGCTTCAATCATAGTTCTTGCCGATCAAGGTAAGTCTCCTAACCCCTTTTTATTATGTTCTTGTTATGTTCTTAGGCTAGATTTGTTTTATGCTTAGTTTCATTATATTTATACATGCATATTCATATGATTCATAATGCGTTTTTCTTGTTCTTAGTCTAAATTCATAATATATGCCATGTTTAGGGTAGCGATCTTCATGTTTTATGTGTTCATTCATATGTATTCATGATGTTCATATTATTATGCTAGATCTACGACTTATCATACTTAAAATACTAGATCTAATGTTTTAATCCCTATTTATATGCATAGCCGATGATGATCGACAAGATCTAGGAACTGCTTTAAAACCCTAATCTTTAGGTTAATATTCCCATGATCAATATACATCTCCGATGATGAACAACGATGAATCCCACCAATCATGTTAGTGGTTAATCGTTGTTGATAGGATGATTTGATCATCTTTACATGTTTCTTTATCCTCCCCCTTCATTATGCATGATCCCGCTTCATCTCTCCCCATTCTAATTATCAATGAACTACACCGACCTGAGCTTCTCATGATTAGAAGAATGTAGGCAATATTCGAATCCGGTCTCAATTACTAACACACACACACACACATATTAATCATGATAAGAAAGACCGATTCATCGGGCAATAGGAGTGATCACATTAATATTCTTCTCTTATTGTAATTTGACCCCCGAACCCTATTATTCTCATAAATGGTTTTCTCAATGTTTTAACTACAAATAAAACAACGTGGCGACTCTCAATTTCAATAGGGCGTATTCACATATAGCAACAAAATTAGAGATACAAAATGCCCTTTTATATCCTCAATATAAACGAACACTCATAAGTTTTAAAGATATTCGGTCGAAGGGTTTTCATATTGAAACCACAACTGAGGATAATAAAGAGTGTCTACTCATGACAAGGTCAATAGGATGTCAAAAACACATTGTTAAAAAACTCTCATCCTTGTTTATGGGGTTGTATCATACATAGGGTCATGCGATTTGGTGAGAACCAAAACGCCTGGCAAACGAATTTTGACAATGTCGTGCTTGTAATCCGGTACGGTCGTGCCAAATAGTTCAAATGCACAGCCAAATATTGATAAGGTTGTGCAGCCAATGTGGCACGGTCGTGCTCATAATCTGGCGCGGCCGTGTCAGGAGGATTTATAGCCTTTTGAATTTTTTTTTCTTTAACAAGTTGTTCTTTTGTGTGTGACTCCATAGGATTATATTAAGTTGACAATGAGATAAAGCAATTTTGTTCTCATAAATCACGAGCGGACCCTAGCAGGCCATCATGATTACCCAAATAATATAACTTGCAGAGTTCGTTTATCCTTATAGAATTGTAGACACCCCGCCTTGGACCTCTCATGTCCCGATTGCATACACAGTCTTTGTTTTCCTCTTTTCTGTTAACTTTTGTCATTTTTTGTTAACATTTGTTACTTTCTGTTAAGTTCTTAACTTACTCTGTTATTCTTGGACTTGACTAAGTGACAAAGTCAACCTTGAGTCTCTGTTTCATTTGTATTTGTTGACTTTCGTGGTGTTCGTTAAGTTTCTGACTGATTTCGTTAGTTTTGGGGCTTAACTGCATAACGAGGTTAACTTTTGGGCTAATATATGGATTTTCTGAAGGTGGGATGTGTGCGCCTTTGCCCTCCTTTGTGAGAGGCGTGCGCTTCCCATAGGGGGTGGGACGTGTGCGCCTCCCGCTTCCAGAAAACTAGATTTTGCCAAATTTCCCTCCTTTTCTGATTTGTAACCCCCAAAACCATTATGCCTTGGCTTGATCCGGGGAAAGACCGTCTTTGTGAACTCAAACACATCCCTAACACCTATACATACCTCTCCATTACACCTTAGAAAAAAAAAAGATTTTCTCTCTAAAGAAACTCTACAAAAAACTCTCTTAAACTAAAGGTCCATTTTCAAGGGTGGTTACTATAGACAATTTGATTCTTCCCCATTCAAGCACAAGGTAAAATGTCTATTTACTTCTTCTAAACTCTTAATCTCATTTTAATACCTCTCTTTATCAAAACTTTTTATTTACATTCTTCATCTTTTTACCTCTCTAATGTGTATGCAATCTCCATAAAAAGGAATATAACCCAAAAGGCCACTTCACTATTGAAGTTTGGTCAATGTTACATTCCAATATTCTAAACTCCATTTTAATTTACCATTTATCTCTTAATGTAACTGCTAGTATAGTTTTTACATGTAACATTTGACATTAATCAATACATAAAGAATTTCTCTTTTCTTTCCCTTGCAATTGTTAGCACATTTCACATTAATAAAAGAAGGACTTTTCATACTTAGAACACCCTTAGTAGCAAGACCGGCTTTAGCCGGGCGGAGTGGGTGTTTAAGTACTTCCCATTCCGTAACCTAACCCCCGAACCTGTCGCTTCCCGAATCTATGGTTTTGTATATAAAATTAGGCTATATTATGTTTTTCTTATGTTCCTTTAAAAACATAGGTGGCGACTCTAATCTCTAAAACCAAATAGACATCCTAAGATAATTCACCGCTCTAGCCAAGCCGTGGTTTCCTTGGGGTATCTACAGTAGCGACTCCGCCGGGGAATGCATAGAGAGTTAAACTTGCATTTTTATTTTTGGTGTTCTTAATTCTGTTTTCCATAATGTCCTTAAAATTGCATGTTATTGTGCTAACAAATTCTGCAGGGGAAATTTTTCTTATTTAGGGTCAAGGCAATCCCTTGAACCCACTGATTTGCTGATACTGCCCAGAACCGAGCGCCTCCGCCTCTCATGCTATGAGGCACGCGCCTCCCGTCAACATAGCTCAATGCGCACGATTCTGAGCAATTTTCCAGAAAATAGAACAGTGCACAGAACAGAATGGTTGACAGAGTATGGGCACCGGGCCTGCACATAACCACTTTTATGTTTTGTTTATTTTATCGATCACACGGGTGATTCGAAAGATGTACATATGTGTTTCTTTGCTTTTTCTTTCTTTGAAAAAAAATGATTTTGTCGCTTGGCTTGACCTCACACTACATGCACAAACTCCTATGAATTGCTCACTATCGAGTCGCATAAAGTCCATAACTCCAAACCCATCGAGGCCCTTCCTAGGAAGTTTCAAGCTCCTCTCGACCTTACTCTTCCGAAGCGGTAAACCTCAGCCCGTGGCGTAGTTCACGACTACATGCCGGGGGTGACCTTTAAGCCTCTCTTTAGCCGAGCACAAGCCAACACATTCTAGTTAAGGTCTAACACTCCGTGACCAAGTCGGTTTTCACGTGCCGAGATTTCCCAAAACTAATGTTTTCAAATCATACATACTGTTTCCAAAAGAAACAAGTGGTTATTATGGACAAAATAAAAATTCGTCCCCGCATGTATGCTTTACTACATTAATTTATTTTAATCCCATCATGTGTAGGATTCACAAGCGTGGTTAAATCCGATGAGTATATGGGACCGCGAGAATGTCTATATACTAGTGTGACGATTCCACTATATTTTCTTAGAAACCCTAAAAAGGGACCCTGTCCCTCTGACTTATAAAAAAAAGTCATTTTCCTTATGTGGTTAAGTCCTTTTCTTGTTTGTGGGTTGAATAATTTTACCCAAAAGGTGTTTGTGGGCCATCCTAAGATCAACCGTGTTCTTCCAATAGGTTCAATGGCTTCGAACGGCAACAACAACAATGGTGGAAATGTTTTCGTGTCCAACGAAGGGTTACTCAACATAATGAAATCAATGGGGGAACAAATGGATAGAATTATCGAGGATGCATGCCGTAAAGACAATTTGTGGAAAGCCCGTTTTGATATCAACAAGAGTATTCAAGAGGAATAAGTTTCCAAACTCAAGGCCCGTCTTGATTACGAGAGGAGGATTCACAAAGAAGAGGTTTCCGAACTCAAAACCCGTTTGAAAGAATTCACCGACGGCAAGGCAAAGGTCGATGATAGTGCATGCTCAAATGTCTCTCCCCTCCAAAGCCACAAAGGTGCCGCCGACAAGCGAGTCTTCACTCCTGTCCTAACAATGACCTGAACCAAAGCATTCAAAATTTTAATGGAAAGTGGAAAGGTCAAGCCTTTGTAAGGTTACAAGCCCAAGAAGATACAAAAGAACCATGCGCATGGTAAATGGTGCAACTACCACAAGTATAGTGGTCATACTAGCGAGGGGTGCTTCTCTCTTCGAGACGTCATCCAAGATTTGATTGACAATGGTGAATTTACCGTGGGTAAAGAGTAACTGTTAGAGACTCGCAAGATGCGCGAACTCATCAAGGAAGAGGTAATTGTGAAGCAAGGAACGACTTGGGTTTGAAATGGGGAGAACTACAACAACAAAGACGAAGACAACTGTAGATACCCTGGGGAACCACGGCTTGGCTAGAGCGGTGAATTATCCTAGGATGTCTAACTTGTTTTAGATTGTTTAGAGTCTCCACCTATGTTTTTAAAGGAACATAAGAAAAACCTATAAATAGCCTAATTTATGTACAAAACCAGAGATTCAGGAGAGAAGGGTTCGGGGGTTAGGTGACGGAGTGGGAAGTACTTAAACACCCACTCCGCCCCGCTTACGCGGGTCTTGCTACTATTGGTGTTCTAATATTTACATGTCCTTCAATTAATTAAATAGAAATGTGCGAACAATTGTGATGAGAAGAAAAGAGGAAATAAAGGGGAAATAAAATAGAATTGTTTTATTTATTTAATGATAAAGATTACATGTAACAAGTAATGTTAAAGAATTACATTAAGAGATGAAGAGAAATTAACATGGTGAATTAAAGTTAAGATTAAAATGTAGGGAGATAACCTTAACTAACTTCAATATGTGAAGTAGTCATGTTGGTCATGTCCCATTAATGGGGATTGCACACATCAAGAAGAAGAAAACAAAGGAAGAAAATGGAGTTGTACCTTGAGAAAGAGGACTTGGAACCCTGACTTGAAAGTGTTGTTGTTGTAATGAAATTGTTGTAGAACAATTTGTGTAGAGTCTTGTTACTAAGAACTCTTGTTGGGAGAATTTGTGTATAATGTAGTTGGTGAATCAAGGTTGGAGTCCCTTTCTAAGGTAGAAGATGATGGTTTTTATAGGTAAAAAAGAGAGGGAAATGATGGAGGGAAATTGGTCATCCATGTGAAATGGAATGATCCAATCACAAATAAGATAAATGAATAAAAGAAATAAAAGAAATCAAATAATAAATGAAAGAAATATTAGTTTTTGGGAAAAGGCTTAGAATTTGGGATTGGGAGTTAATGTGGATGTAAAAAGATGTTTGTAAATAAGAAAAGGGAGGGAAATAAGGTGCAATCCGTTACTGCCAAAGTGGGAAGCGCGCGGGTCTGGATTTTGGGGCGGGACGCGCGCGCGGCTCACTGGCAGTGCCGGAAGCGCCCGCGGGTGAAAAATGACAGAATGACAGAATGGTCCTAAAAGTTAACTCTGTTATGCAGTTTAGTCCAAAACTAACGGAATCAGTTAGGAACTTAACCGAAGTAACAGAAATTAATGAAAATAAGTTAAATAAAAATACTTTGTATGCAATCGGGGTGAGAGGTCCAAGGCGGGGTGTCTACAGAGCCCCTCGGCGACGTGGATTGCGAGGCAAAACGCGTCGACGAAAGAAAGACAACCGCCGAGGACATCGACAAGAGAAAACAAAGACTCGATAAAGCAGGAATTTGAAATTACAAAGGATAGAAATGCGCTCCCTGTGTGAGCGAATTTTGCTGATGGAAGAGGTATCGTGATTTTAGTGGTTCACCATGGACCAAAATTGGTGCTCTGTGCGGCACCTGGTGCTCTGTGCGGTACCTGCTGATTCTGGTGCTCTGTGCGGCACCTGATGCTCTGTGCGGCACCTGTTGATTCTTGTGCTCTGTGCGGCACTTGGTGCTCTGTGCGGCACCTGTTGATTCTGGTACTCTGTGCGGCACCTGGTGCTCTGTGCGGCACCTGTTGATTCTGGTACTCTATGCGGTACCTGGTGCTCTGTGCGGCACCTGTTGATTCTGGTACTCTATGCGGTACATGGTTCTCTGTGCGGCACCTGTTGATTCTGGTACTCTGTGCGGTACCTGGTGCTCTGTGCGGCACCTGTTGATTCTGGTACTCTGTGCGGCACCTGCTGATTCCGGTGCTCTGTGCGGCACCTGGTGCTCTGTGCGGCACCTGTTATGTGTATGCTTTGCAGATATATGTGCTTGTGCAAGAAGATGCATGAAGAGAGAAATTGTGCTCGTGGTGTGATGAGATTTTGGAACACCCTTGCAATGAGAGAGAAGTAAGAATGTAAAGAGTGATCTTGTGTGTGGTGTGATTTTGAGGAAAGCGTCGGATGTATTCATACCTTCACTTACCATTGCCGCTTGAGTGGAGATGGATTCCTGATGTCCGCGGAGGATGCTTTGATGGAGAATGTCCATTCTTTAGATGTTGATGAGAGAATGCCCTTGATGTTGGGTTGGCGAGATGGTACTCTGGATGATGGGTCGGTCGTGCCAAAAGGCTGCCTACGTATCTCTTTAAGAGAATCAGACCAGCGTAGTTCAAGGATGATGGAGAACTCTGGAGGAGAAGCTAGGAGCAAAGCAAAGTAAACCACATAATTTTGCACATAGAAGGAGAAAAAGAAAGAAAAAATCTTTTTTTTTTTTTTCGTGGGTGAACCATTTTAGCCATTGTGTGTTTGTAAAGCCAACCCATGATCAAGTCATGCTCAGTCGAAGTCTGGATTGCCTCGCTTGAATTCTGTTGTCGCTGGTGTGCCCAATGAAGATTGATGTCTAGCCCCAAGAGATTTGTCGATTATGGGGCTTCAAAAGGCTTTTGATGCCGAGATGAGGGGTTGCTGATTGTAAAGCCCCTAGAATGCCTTTGATGCCAAATTTTGAGGGACTTGCATAGCTCCAAGATAAATCAGCTCTTGGCCCATTCGAGTAAATCGCCCTTTGTTGTTGTAGTGAGCAAGCCCTAAGAGGAGATCGTTGATGCCAAGCTTCGAGAGATTGCAAAGCCCCAAGTGTCGTGGGCTTGTAGATGGCGGGATGTGAAGACCTTTCATTGTAAAGCCCCAAATTATCTCGTGATTGGCTCGGCATTGAGAGCGGATGTACCGTTTGGTAGAATTCTTGAGAGAGATCTCCTTCTTGATCTTACTGGGGAGATGAATGGCCTCATTATGGTCGATACCCAAATGGCTGAGGGCTTATGTCAAAGGATGCAGTAATGTCTTGCGGTGCCGTCGAGGTCGCGGAGGATAAGGTCCTGGCGTGATAAAGTCTCAAATGAGTATGCTTGCTTGACTCTTCTTGAGTTGAACTAATGACGAATCTTCGGATGTAACTAGTGATGTGGCCCAACTTTATCTGAGCTGCACCTTGTGCTTTTGATCTTGGAGAAGGGGGTGCTGAATTGCAGAAACATTGGGATTGGCCGTGGCATTTCCCGCTATAACCCTGTTTTGATTAGAGTTTAGCATATTGAATCTTTTTCCTTTTCTCTAAGACTTCCTTCAAAATCTCGCTGTGAGTTCTAACAAAAATCATCAACTTCATTCATAACATCGGAGTCTTCATTTAAAACCAAGAGGCCTTTGACTTGAAGTGTTGAGAGACCCTTGAATCTTGATTGTTCTCATGGAGCCCTAAGACTACTCCACATTGCACTTGCTCGAGTATTGTTGCCCAAAAGACTGTCGGTCGCGAAGCCCTAATACTGCCCTTTGCTTGAATTACTGTAATGCCGTAGCCCAAAAGATTGTAGATTGCGAAGCCTTTGGAGACCTTCGGTGCCCAATTGAGGAAGCTTCCAATGTTGCACATGACTTGGCTGGGGATACTGCTGGGGAGTTAATTGCTCTTTGCCGAGGGAGCCTTTAAGACTTGACCGTAGCCCTTAGAGTGCCATCATTGATTTCGAGAAAGGTCCATCCTTGATTGGGGGAACGAGCACGGGCACACGCGACAAGAGGGCTTTTTGACATCCCTTTTGGGAGACTTTGAGGATAGTCTCACACATCTTTCTCGAACATAGCCTCTAGGGCGTATTGATTGTCAAGTGAAGCAAAAGAAGTCCTTGTCCTTGAGTCACATAGCCCCTAGGGAGTCACCATTTGTTGAGCAAAGCAAGAGTGACTCATCCTCGTGCGAGGGAACAAACATGAGAGGACATGGCAAGAGCTACTCCATTTCTCGGGAGCCTTTCGGCGTACTTTAGAAGCACATACTTGAAGAAGCTTTGAAAACTGAGACACATGTTGTTGCTATTTGTTGCCCAAGCCAATTGACTAGCTAGGTATTATTTGTGCAACCTCGTGCCCTTTTATGATGGGCTCGTTCTCGGATGGGTCTTGGCTACCACGGGCCTTCTTTTCATGAACCCAAAAATGCACACTGCTGGAGAATGATGCCAATAACCCAAAACAACCTTTGATGGTGCCATATCTTGTCGAGCCTTTTGCAATACCAAAGTTGACTCGGTGGAGAATTGACTTGCTGAGGAGATTCAATGTAGAACTTGTCTTCTTTAGAGGCCGGGGATCTCCATTTCTCTTTCCCTTCTCTCTCTCACTCTCTCATTTTTATTTTTTATGACGCACCCTATTTTTTGCCTAGACCGCCCTTTCGGGTTTTCAATCTAGCGGGCATCTCTTTTGCGTCTTCATTTTTGACTCGATTAATGAGGAAGTGTGCATCAACTCTAGCTGAGGATGAGAGACATGTGATTTTGTGGTGAAAACCTTTTGTCACTAAAGATGAGTGACATTGACTCGACTAAGGAAGTGTCCCTAGTATTGACATGTATTTTTTTTTTATTGAATCGAATGACTCACGAAGGCAAGTAAGTCATTAAGAGAGAAGAGAAGGAAAGCCCCAATTTGATTGCAAGAAATTGGGAGTATGCAGAAAGAATAGAAGCCCTAGACTCGACAAGGAACGGAAAGTGATTCCAAATCTAGGAAAGTTGTTCAATCTTGAGGTGATTAATTCATTGGCAAATGAATCGTACAAAGATGTCTTGACAAGTTCGAGATGAAGGTCGATCACCATAACGCGCTAGGGCTAAACATTTCTTCTTTCTTGCATGAGACCGGACCCGCAGGTTGCCTACATTCCTCCAGTGTAGAGGCTCAGGTCACCGTAGTTCTTGTGGATCCTCCTTTTGATGTGAGGATTTGTTGCTTCGTCGTGATTTCCTTTGCTGGTGGATGATGATGTTGATCTTGATGTGAACTTCTTTGATTGAGGGGGATTTTTTTTTTTTTTTTTTTTTTTTTTGTGCTCTAACTTTTGCCCCCCTTTGAAAGCTTTGCTTGATGTCTCCATGGTTGTTGCTCCACCTTGTTTGTCTTGGCTTCGTCGTTGATGTTGGCGTCGATGTTTAGCCCCTAGGCGTTCAAGTGATGGCGTTGTTCTAAAACTTGTTTAGACATTTTTTCATCATTTTGCCAAGAATTAGATCGAACAACTTGGAAGAGTGTATAAGGACAAGAACGACTTTTATTTGATAAGAAGACTCGACACTTAACATGGGACGAGAGAAAACATTAATGCAC
Organism: Campanula takesimana; assembly: GCA_026119855.1. Classification (NCBI taxonomy): domain Eukaryota; kingdom Viridiplantae; phylum Streptophyta; class Magnoliopsida; order Asterales; family Campanulaceae; genus Campanula; species Campanula takesimana. The sequence goes on from JAOWBW010000589.1 coordinate 339,041, forward strand.
ACAAAAGAGGACTTTTGACTCTTTTTTTTTTTTTTTTTTTTTTTTTTTTTTTTTATTCCTACTACTAGGTAGAGAAAGAGAAACGGAGATTGTTGTCGTCGTCCTCTTTGTTGAAGCCCCATTTCAAAACCAAGCCACTTCTTTGATGAGTTGCTCTTCACCCACGGTAAATTCGCCGTTGTCGAACAAATCTTGGATGATGTTTCGGAGAAGGAAGCACCCTTCGGTAGTATGGCCACTATGCTTGTGGTAGCCGCACCATTCACCATGTGCATGATTCTTCGGTATCGTCTTCGGCTTGTACCCCTCTAAAGGCTTGACCTTTCCACTTGCCACCAAAGTTTCAAATGCTTCGGCTTGGGTTACTCCTAGGAGAGGAGTGAAAACTCGGTTGTTGGCGGTACCTTTGTACTTTTGAGGGACGGGCCACTTGAGCATGTTTTACCCTTAAACTTTGCTTTGCTGTCGGTGAGCTCTTGCAAACGGGCTTTGAGTTCGGAAACCTCTTCCTTGTGAATTCTTCTTTCATAATCAAGACGGGCCTTGAGTTCGTAAACCTCTTCTTTGTGAACCCTCTTGTCGATATCGAAACGGGCTTGCCACAAATTGTCTTTATGGCGGGCGTCCTCGACAATCCTATCCATTTGTTCCCCCATTGATTTCATTACGTTGAGTAACCCTTCGTTGGACACGAAATCATTTCCACCGTTGTTGTTGTCGCCGTTGGAAGCCATTGGACCTATTGGAAGAGCACGGTTGATCTTAGATTGGCCCCACAAACACCTTTTGAGTAAAATAATTTAACCCACAAACACAAAATAGAATCAACCATATAAAGAAAATGACTCTTTTTTGTTTTTGTTTTTTTTTTTTTTTTTTTATTTACAAATGTCGGAAGGACGGAGTCCTTTTTGGGGTTTCTAGAAAAAATAGTGGAATCGTCACACTAGTATATAGACCTTCTCGCGGTCCCATATACTCATCGAATTTCACCACGCTTGTGAGCCCTACATGTGTCGGGATTAAACTAAATTAATGTAGTAAATCATACATGCGGGGACTGATTTTTATTTTCGTCCAAAATAGCCACTTTTGGGGACGGAGCTTTATTTCGTCCATTGCAACAAATTGGCATGTATGATTTGAAGACATTAGTTTAGGGAAATCTCGGCACATGGAAACCGACTTGAGTCACGGAGTGTTAGACCCTAGACTAGAATTGTGTGGCTTGTGCTCGGCTTGAATATGAGGCTCAAAGGTCACCCCCGGCATGTAGTCATGAACTACGCCACGGGCTGAGGTTTACCGCTTCGAAAGAGCCAAGGTCGAGTGGAGCTTGAAACTTTCTAGGACGGGCCTCGATGGGTTTGGGGTTGGACTTGTGCAACTCGATAGTGAGCAGTTGATAAGAATATGTGCATGTAGTGTGAGGTCTAACATGTGACAAAACATTTTTTTTTTCTTTTTTCAAAAGAAATAAAAAAAAAAAAAACAAATAAGCACATAATTACAACTTTCGAATCACCCGTGTGACCGATAAAAATAAACAAAAAGTAAAAGAAATTGTATGCAGGCCCGGTGCCCACACACTGTCATTCTGTTCTGTTTCTGTGCACTGTTCTGTTCCGGGAATGCGCCCAGAAGCGCGCGCATTGTGTTGCCTATGCGGAAGGCGCGCGCGTGAGAGGAAGAAAGGCAGAGGCGCCCGCTTCTGGGTGAGAACCTGCAAATCAGCGGGTTCAAGGGATTGCCTTAACCCTAAATTATAGAACTTTTTCCCCTGCAGTAAACGTTATCATAGAAACATGGAATTGAAGGACAAGAAGGAAGATGGGCGATTCTGGTAATAAGGGTCGGACGCGCGCGCTTTAGGCCAAGAAGGCCGGAGGCGCGCGCTTCCTATCCTTTTTACCAGAATGCCCAGAAAAAAAAATAAAAGAACACCAAAAATGAAAAACGCAAGTTTAACCCTCTAAATCGTCCCCAGCAGAGTCGCCACTGTAGATACCCCGGGGAACCACGGCTTGGCTAGAGCGGTGAATTATCCTAGGATGTCTAGCTTGTTTTAGATTGTTTAGAGTCGCCACCTATGTTTTTAAAGGAACATAAGAAAAACCTAGAAATAGCCTAATTTATGTACAAAACCAGAGATTCGGGAGAGAATGGTTCGGGGGTTAGGTGACGGAGTGGGAAGTACTTAAACACCCACTCCGCCCCGCTTACGCGGGTCTTGCTACTATTGGTGTTCTAATATTTACATGTCCTTCAATTAATTAAATATAAATGTGCTAACAATTGTGATGAGAAGAAAAGAGGAAATAAAAGGGAAATAAAATAGAATTGTTTTATTCATTTAATGATAAAGATTACATGTAACAAGTAATGTTAAAGAATTACATTAAGAGATGAAGAGAAATTAACATGGTGAATTAAAGTTAAGATTAAAATGTAGGGAGATAACCTTAACTAACTTCAATATGTGAAGTAGTCATGTTGGTCATGTCCCATTAATGGGGATTGCACACATCAAGAAGAAGAAAACAAAGGAAGAAAATGGAGTTGTACCTTGAGAAAGAGGACTTGGAACCCTGACTTGAAAGTGTTGTTGTTGTAATGAAATTGTTGTAGAACAATTTGTGTAGAGTCTTGTTACAAAGAACTCTTGTTGGGAGAATTTGTGTATAATGTAGTTGGTGAATTAAGGTTGGAGTCCCTTTCTAAGGTAGAAGATGATGGTTTTTATAGGTAAAAAAGAGAGGGAAATGATGGAGGGAAATTGGTCATCCATGTGAAATGGAATGATCCAATCACAAATAAGATAAATGAATAAAAGAAAAATAAAAGAAATAAAAGAAATCAAATAATAAATGAAAGAAATATTAGTTTTTGGGAAAAGGCTTAGAATTTGGGATTGGGAGTTAATGTGGATGTAAAAAGATGTTTGTAAATAAGAAAAGGGAGGGAAATAAGGTGCAATCCGTTACTGCCAAAGTGGGAAGCGCGCGGGTCTGGATTTTGGGGCGGGACGCGCGCGCGGCTCACTGGCAGTGCCGGAAGCGCCTGCGGGTGAAAAATAACAGAATGACAGAATGGTCCTAAAAGTTAACTCTGTTATGCAGTTTAGTCCAAAACTAACGGAATCAGTTAGGAACTTAACCGAAGTAACAGAAATTAATGAAAATAAGTTAAATAAAAATACTTTGTATGCAATCGGGGTGAGAGGTCCAAGGCGGGGTGTCTACAACAACAATCTCCGTTTCTCTTTCTCTACTTAGTCAAAAAAAAAAGTCCTCTTAAGTGTGAATTAAGTTTTCTCTCGTCTTGCTTATGTAAAAATTTGAGTCTTATCATAAAATAAAATTCGTTCTTGTCCCCATACACTATTCAAAGTTGTTCAATTTAATTCTTGGCAAAATAATGAAAAGATTTCTAAGTAAGTTTTGGAATGAAGGCTATCACTTAAACGCCTAGGGGCTAAACATCGCAACGAAGACAACAACATCAACGACGAAGCTAAGGCGTCAAGGCAAAAAAAGCAAAACAAGGTGGAGCAACAACCATAAAGAAGTATCAAGCAAAGTTTTCAAGGGGATTAAAAAAATAAAAAAATAAAATCCCCCCTCAATAAAAAAAACTACAAGATCAACATCATTCCACCAACAAAGAACAAAGCTACATCGACAACCATCACGACAAAGCATAATTCCTCGCGACGAAAGGAGGATCAACAAGAACTACGGTGACCCGAGCCTCTACACTGGAGGAACGTAGGCAACCTTCGGGTCCGGTCTCATGTAAGAAAGAAGATATGTTTAGCCCTATTTCATCATGGTGATTGGCCTTCCTCTCGAACTTATCAAGACATCTTTATACGATTCATTTGCCAATGAATTAATCACCTCATGATTGAATAACTTTCTTAGAATTGGAATCTCTTTGCGTTCCTTATTGAGTCTAGGGCTTCTTATCTTTCAGTGATACTCCCAGTTTCTCGCAATCAAATTGGGGCTTTCCTTATCTTCTCTCTTAATGATTTACTTGCCTTCGTGAGTCATTCAAAAAATATATAAATATATGAAGTCAATACTAGGGGTTACTTCCCTAGTCGAGTCAATGTCACTCATCATTAAGTGACAAAAGGTCTCCACCAAAAAATCACATGTCTTATGTCTTCCGCTAGAGTCCATATACATTTCCTCATTAATTGAGTCAAAATGAAGACGCAGAAGAGATGCCCGCTAGATTGAAAACCCGAAAGAGCGGTCTAGGCAAAAAACAGGGTGCGTCATAAAAAAGAGAGAGTGAGAGGGAGAAGGGAAAGAGAAATGGAGATCCCCGGCCTCTAAAGAAGAAAACTACACAAGTTCTACATTGAATCTCTTCAGTAAGTCAATTCCCCACCAAGTCAGCTTTGGAATTGGAAAAGGCTCAACAAGATATGGCACAATCAAATGTCGTTTTGGGTTATTGGCATAAGAGAGATTGATGTGCATTTTTGGGCTCAAGTGAAAGAAGGCCCGTCCGAGAATGAGCTTATGATTGATATGTCATCAAAAAGTCAAAAAGGGGTGAGAGGTTGCACGAATGGTCTTTAATGCACCAATGGGTTTGGATCACAAATGGCAACAATGTGTGACTCAGTTTTCAAGCTTCTTCAAGCATATGCCCCTAAAGTATGTCAAAAGGTTTCACGAGAAATGGAGTAACTCTTGCCATCTCCTCTTATGTTTGTTCCCTCACACGAGGACAAGTCCCTTTTGCTTTGCTTAACAAATGATGATGCCGTAGGGGCTATGCCTACACAAGAAAGAACCTCTCTTGATCCATTTGACACTAAATGAGCCCTAGGGGCTACGCTCAAGAAAGATGTGTGAGACTATCCTCAAAGTCTCTCAAAAGGAATGTCGAAAATCCTTCTTGTAATGTGTACTCGTACTTGTTCCCCCAATCAAGGATAGGTCTTTCTTGCTCAACTTACAATCAATGATGGCACTCTAGGGGCTAGACTCGAGTTTGAAAGGCTCCCTCAGCAAAAATGCAATTCACTTCACCTCCCCCAATGATGGCCCTAGCAAAGTCATGTGCAACATTTGAAGCTTCATCTATCAATTTGGAACCGAAAGTCTTTTTAAGGGGCTTCGACAATCTTTTGGGCAATGATACTTGAGAAACGTAATGTGGGGAGTGGTCCAAGCTTAAAGGGTCTCTTAGTACTTCTCGTCAAAAGTCTTTTGGTTTGAAAGGAGGGATCTGATATTATGAATGAATTTGATGACTCTTGTTATGTTGTGACTTGCGACAAGATTATGAAGGAAGTCTTATAGAAAAGGAAAAAGATTCAATATGATAAACTCACAAAAACAGGGTTATAGCGGGTACCAATCCCAATGTTTCTACAATTCAGCACCTCTTTTCTAAGATCAAAAGCACAAGCTGCATCCACACGAGTTGCATCCAAAGATCTGTTAGTAGTTCAACCCAAGAAGACCCAAGCAAATATACCCATTTGGGACCTTATCACGCCAAGACCTTATCATCCGGAACCTCGACGACACTTCAATCTCTCCCAAGACATTTTCCGAAGACCTTACTACACTTTTCAACTTGGACCTTCCGCCATTTGGGTACCGATGTAGATACCCCGGAAAAGCCACAACTTGGCTAGAGTGGTGAATTATCCTAGGATATCTATTTTGGTTTTAAGTGTTTAGAGTCGTCACCTATATTCATAAAGGAACATAAGAAAAACCTAGAAATAGCCTAATTTATGTACAAAACCAGAGATTCGGGAAGAGAAGGGTTCAGGGGTTAGATGACGGAGTGGGAAGTACTTAAACACCCACTCCGCTCGGCTTAAACCGGTCTTGCTACTATTGGTGTTCTAATACATAAATGTCCTTCTTGTATTAATATAAAATGTGCTAACAATTACAATGGAAAGAAAAGGGGAAAATTCTTTATATATTGATTTATGTCAAAGATTACATGTAACAACTATGCTAGCAATTACATTAAGAAATGAAATGGAATTTAAAATAGTGTTTGGAATGTTGGAAGATAACCTTGACCAAACTTCAATAGTGAAGTGGCCTTTTTGGTTATGTTCCTTTTATGGAGATTGCATACATTAGTAAGACACAAATAAACTAAGAGAATAAAATTTGTACCTTACAAAAAGAACTTCAAACTTCCACTTGAGAAGAGTTTTGTGTAGAGTTTTTGTTGCTTGAATTGTTGTTGGGTGGAATTCTTTGTAAAGAATTCTTGGAGAGAAATGTGTAAAGTCTTTGTAGAGAGAAAGTTCAAGGTCCTAGGTCCAAAATTGAGGTCTAAAAAATCGGTCCCTTTCTAAGGTAAAAAGAAGAGGTTTTTATAGGTGAAAAAGAGAGGAAAAGATGGCTTTTCAACCAATATGAAAATAAAAATAAATTAAATAATAAAGAGAAAATCAAATAATAATAAAAAGAAATATTTTGTTTTAAAGAAAAGGCTAAGAATATGGGATTGAGAGTTATGGAATAAGGGGGATGAATGTGGATGTAAAAAAGAGGTATTTGTGATCAAGAAAATGGAGGTAAAAGTCTGCAATCCGTAACTGCCAAAATGGGGAAGCGTGCGAGTCCGGCCTATTAGACCAAACGCGCGCGCGCCCCATGACCATTACGGGAGGCGCCCGAGTCTAAAAATGATAGAATGACAGAATGACCCTAAAAGTTAACTCTGTTATGCAGTTTAGTCCAAAACTAACGGAATCAGTTAGAAACTTAATTGAAGTAGCAGAAATTAACATAAACAAGTTAAATAAAAATACTATGTATCCAATCGGGGTGAGAGGTCCAAAGCGGGGTGTCTATGTTAGGCCAAAATGAGGCTTAGTTATAAATACCGCAAGTGCACAGAGTTGTTATAGTATAGAATACGGAAAATGCGGGTCGATCCCACAGAGACAATGTTTACTTTGGAAAATAATTGCTTTAATAAAAATATAGAAAAAATTATTGATTGGGGTAAAATGGTTTGTCACTTGATTAGAAATAAATTGCAAATACTATAACTTTAGATTGAAAACTCTTGTATTTAAAGAATTCTCGGGATTGGGACTCAAATAACATATATTCATCGATTAATCATGCTCTTTTAGATTAAAGTTTCATTTAAAACAAGGATGGTACATTAGGCCTATGCTACTTCTCACGATCAAGCAAGTAGCATTTGTATTCTCGTACTAATTATACCCTATCTCTCGATGGCCCATAATTAGTAAGAACCCATTAATGTTTATGAAAATTCCACGTACTTTCCACTCAAGGACCATCCCTAGGCCATTAATCTACTCTCGTGATTAATAGAAACACAGTTTACTTCATATGGATCCGCTAGTCAAGATTCTCCGCTAGGTACTTCTCTTGACTAACTAGAGTTCATACGAATCATGGACGTCATCATGGTCGTAGGCGTTTTAGTTACGATATGAATAAATTGTTTTAAGATGAAGAATAGAAAAGAAGAGTATGAATTAAAGTGATGAACAAACGTTAATGAGCTTCCAACCCCAAGAACAAGGAGGATTACTTACAAGCCATTTGTTTTAAAATGATAATAAAAGATGAATAAGACATACAAGATTATAAAGGGATAAGAAATACTTATTCAGATTGGAAATGGAGACAAATGACTGAAAATAAACTTGGTGTATTATTGCTTCAATCTCAGAATATTTCTCTCAATAACACTCAAATGATTCTTACAAAATCTGAGTATAAATGATGTTTAAACTAAGAATTTTGCTATAGTAACTTTACAAATGATTTCTACATCTC